>JADRCO010003253.1:0-10607 GCA_021464525.1 Rhizophagus sp. LPA8_4_AMF
TTTTTTTTTTAATAAAAAAAGATACCAAGTAAATGAGCGCGACGGACTTTAACGGTTTCCGTTTTCCTAGTTTATAATATATATTTAATAAAGTGAACAAATTGTTAATATTTATTGCACCTCAACGTTAGTGATCAGGTGACAACAAGTTTTTTAAAAGGCTTGGCTGAACAAGGGAGAAGAAAGGGAAGGGAAAGGAAAAGAGAAAAGCGAAAGGGGAAGGGAAGGGAAAGGGAAAGAAGAAAGCGAGAAAGTGAAAGGAAAGAGCGAGAGAATAAGGCGAGGGAATAAGGGAAAGGGAAAGGGAAAGGGAAGGGAAAGGGAAGAAGGGAAAGGAAAAGAGAAAAGGAAAACGAGAAAAGAGCGAGGAATACACAAACATACACACACCATCCACCCATATGCTCCCAGCCTGCATTCCTAAAAGATGATGTAAAAAAAAGGGAACCGAAGAGAAGACCTAAAAAAAAGTGAAGACCTATCGCTCGGGTGAAGATATTCTTAGTTTATTAGTTTCATCTATACAACCATGTTCAAGATTATTTAATAGAAAAATAAAAGAAGACCTAAAGAAAGAGAAGAAGAGAAGGCAGGCTTTCACGTCCAGAGAGACTTGAAAAGCCGCCTACAAAAAAAGAAGTAAAACAAACAGTTAGTAATATAAAAAACCGAACAAATTTTTTTTACTTGCCGGTATCCCACGTCGAAAAGTAAGTTACTTGCAGTTCCTACGTTAAGAAAGATCGAAAAGCTGCCTAAAAAAAAAGAAAACTCTAAAAACCAAGGTATTGGAGACATATTAAACTAATATGTTTAACTTACGATAATCAATATATAGGTTCGTTACAATTTAACAAGTTAAACTATTTCAACAACGTTGGTTTTTTGATCATAATAATCCGATTAAGCTAAGTCACGAATATTTAAAAGACAGCCTGCAATTTGTAATTTTTAATCCACAATCTATAAAATTTCTCAAATTTCAAAATTTACGGTAAAACAAAAATTGTCGTATCGTATAAACTTTAGTATTTGGATCTTGAGTTATTCCAAACCACTGATCTGAAGTATGAGATTTATTCTAATAAAGTTTTAGAAGTTTATATAATAAAATACAAATAACCATATAAATAATTTTCAAGGTTTACATCTGTGCCAGGTTCTCCCACATATGAACAATCCATAACTTGTTTAATCCGATTTTTTCTTCAAACTCTTTAATTACTTCTCCTAAATTAATTACTCTTAATATCATAGCTGCTGCCCAAAGGTGGCATATTCCAACTCTTTCCTTTTGTTCTATTTCATACACTTCTTTTAATCTTAATCTTTCATAAAAATTACATTCATTACTATCTCAGTTAAATCTCCGGAACAAATCGTGTTGTACTTTTCACAATTTTCACAAAAAAAATCATTATAAAATATATTGAAATTCTCGTTAATTTATTAATAATTAAAGTTTTACCTGATAATTATTATTATACCTTTACCCATAAATCTTGAGCAATATTTTAGAACTTTTTCCCATTAAGTTTGTAAAGATCAACTTCATAATATTAGTAATTTCAGTTTTTTTTTACAGTACAATCGGTATTACGATTCTAAATTATTATTGTTTGTTTGTGTTATAGTAGAATTAGGTTAAGCAAAGCAAATGTTAAATAAGTAATGTTGCTATAAATATTGTAGTCTCTATTTTAATAAATAGTTAAAATATATATCTCTAAAGCTATTTCAAAAAGGCGACGATATAATATGTATAGTATATACAGTACGTACGTAAGAAATGTAAAATATATAGCAGTTATTTGACAAAAGTATAGAATTGCATCATATGTTTATTGGATTTTTTAGAATCAATATTTTATATTACGAAAGATAAAAAGAATTTAGTTTCGGATAAGGCAATCGGACCGCTACGTCTGCTCTTTCGAATTACTTATATTGTAGTTTCAATATCTTATTGTAAACAATTGTATTTAAGAAATTATCCATTTTATAAATAAAATAGATGTCTATTATTTTGTTGTAGGAATGCTAACCGAAAAAAAAAATATATCGTGCATATACGAATTGTTTACATTAAAATTATTTATTGATTAATTCGTAAAAAAATAAAGCGCGCATCAAAGTAACATAATACGTGCTAGATAATAAATATTACAATACGTGATAAAAAATAAAAAACTACTTTAAATAAAGATATTAAAATTTAATATTTTTAAAAGTGGAAGGATACAAATAATAATATTTTCAAATATCAAAATATTAACTGTTCATCATTCATCGTCTTCATTAAGATCTATACATAATAAATTATAAAAATCAATCAATATATTTACGTAAAAGAATTATAATTAAAGAAAAATATCTTTACCTAATTCACTTAATTGACAATCCAAACATTCAGAAACTATAAATCAAAAAAATAAAATGATAAAATTACATAAACATAATAATTATTAACAACTAAAATGCATATAACATATTGTTACACATACTTGGATTTGATGACGGTGAAGGAATGTTATCATCTATTTAAAAAATAAAGGATAGATTATTAATAATATGATTCACATTAATTTTTTTAAAAAATAAAATTTACCTGGATGTGAATTGGTTGAATTTATTGGTTCCGGAAGATTTTTGAAACTTATATGTCTACTAGTATAAATTGCTTGCGGATGTGATTGACTACTAGGTTTATTTTTTAATTTATTCTTATTACATTTTTTTATTTGAGATTTAATTTCACTATTATTATCATACATCTCAATTTTCCATTTTTTTAATTGTTGATATAACTCGTTGGCGGTTGGTCTATTTTTAGGGTTAGCATCCCAACACTTAGTAATCAAATCTGCAATTAATTTTGGAGTATTTTCGGAAATTTTTGGCCTATGTCCTTTACATATTTTAATAGCCAAAGTATGATCATGAGATTCCTCACTATAGGGAATTATTTCTGACATAAGTTCGTTCATTATAATTCCAAATGAATAAATGTCTGATGCTTTTTCATATGGATGTCCACGTAAAACTTCTGGTGCCATATAAGGTAATACACCATAAGTTCCTTCATTACCTGATTCGTTATCATGATTTGCCGGTTGACACATTCCTAAATCACTAATGTGTGGATGACCAAAACCATCACATAATATATTGCCTGAATGAAAATCTTTATGAATTCTTCCAGCATTGTGAATATTTAGAAGTCCACTCGCAATTTCTGTTAAATCCTCAATTTTTGAATTATAATTAATAGATTTAGATGTATTAATTAAATGCTCTCTCAAATTTCCATTTGTACAATAAAACAAAACCATCATATAATCTTTAGTAGTTGGATCTTGAGTTATCCCATAACATTGAATAATATCAAAAATATAAATCTGAAGATGAGATTTGATCTAATTATTAAAAAAAAAAAAAAATCAATTTAATTAATAAATATATTTACTATAATAAGGGCAGTGACATTACGTTACACTTAATAATAAATTATGTATAATTTAATTTGTTACACTATGTCTTATGTTTGATATTACGTAATAAATGACACTGCCCAAATTTAAATAAATAAATAAATAATTATTAATTAAATAATACCTCATTTAAAAACGTTTTACTTAAGTTAGAAGAATTGTCCAAACATTTTAACGCGATTTTAATATTTGGACATCTATCCCATTTTTGATTTTCAATATCCCAAAATCTAATAAATCCTTCAGGCCAGTTAGCAGAATAAATTTTCCCAAATCCACCTCTGGTAATGTAAGTGATATTTTCAAACTTTTCATAGGGTATCCATTCAAGACATTTCTTATAATGTACAGCATTAAGTTGTGATTGTTGTATTAATTCATCAATATTTTTGTTTCCACTAGTCCAATTTTTAAAGTTTTTTTTGAATCTTTTAGCATTACAAGATTGACACCAACGCCTTCCTGTTCCCGGTTCATTACATTCTCCACAAATTCCATAAATTTCTTTTCTTTTTTCTAAATCTTCCATGAGAATTATCTTTTTACCTGTTTCATCAATACCTTGTAATGGAGAAATTATAACATTAAGCTATTATTAACAAATGATTAAGAATTATTTATGATTAATTTTATAGTTAAAAGGTTAATTTTTAAAGAATTTAACATTGTTTATTAAAAATAATTATTATTTTACCTGATATTTATTATTAGTATGTTTAATCCATAAATCTCTAGGATTAATTTTACTCGTATTCATATTTTGATTCATTTTATTAAATTTAGACGTTTTTAATATTAAATAAATAGATAATAAATATAGTAAAGTTAATATTAGTTTCGATTGAATTAAATGAATTTTTTTTTTAAAAAAAAGAAAAAAAATTAGAATTATTTAATTATATAGAAAAAAAATGTTAAATCCGTGAGAATATTGTTGTACAAAAAAATGCGACAAGGTATAAATAACTATTTTTAGATTTGATGTTTTTGGCGCCATTCTTTGTTACACGGAAACGGTTATTGAATCCAATGATTCACGAGAACACAATTGTATTACTTAACCAATTTTATTTAAACTTTGTGATTATAAAGACTTTTCTAGACCGGTCTAATCACCGATGCCTTATTGGTGTACAATACCGATGGGATAAGTTTAAATTGATTGATTCATTTTATGGTATAAGTTCCCAAAAATATTCAGCATAAAAGTGTAGAAGACTTCAAGATTACAAAAATTATGTTATTGAATTTGTAATTAGTAATTTATTGTACAAAATTAATAAATTGAAAAAAAGGGAGCCTTATGAGTCTTATCGAAAAAAAAAAATGAAAAATTGCTCACATGTAAGATGCGGCTACTATAGAATCAAATTACCGTACACATGGATGATATTTTATTTTCAAAAACCGCCACGTACATGAAAGTATTTATTATTACACCAAATCTTTCAAAAGATCCTGAAATAGCCGATCCAATAATCATTGAACAAATATTTAGCGTAATTGGAGAGGAAGTTTATCGAATAAATAATGTCAGCATACAATATATTAAATTTTGTAGACCCAAATTTCCTAAGTTTCTGCATCACATTAAGAGTATTGAGTTGACTACTGTATTTGTTTTTATTTACTAGTTGAGTTAAAATCTAGTAATAAATCTAAGTCACCACTTATTATTATTTAATAATAATTATTTTGCTCGCTATTTTATAAAAGTTAATGCCAAGAATTATTTTTATAAAAATATTTATAATTGATAATTCATTTTAGGAGAAGAGAGATAGATCCACAATACAACACTCCTCTACTTCTGCCGTTCTTTTTTTCGTTTTCTAATGCTTCGGCAGTTCGGCTTAATCGGCTGCGTCTATCTTATTTTCGGCTATTTCCTTGTTTCTCCGTTTGATTCCTCGTCTTTATCTTTTAATTGCTTACTTAACTCCTTAACCTTGTCGTCGTTGCTGGTGTTCTTGTCAGCTTTGATTCATTTAATGACTTTTTCCAAAAATTCAAGAATGATAATAAATTAATTGAAAAAGTATTAATAAAATTTCGAAAATAAATTTCTTCTTATATATATATTCAAATAATTTGATTAATCTATTTTATATTATTTTATAGATTTTAAATTATAAAATTATAATAAAATAATAAAATTGTAAATTACACTTTGAATTTAGCAAATTTGATAATATAGATACATATCGGTATTTATATTAAAATATAATATATCGTACATATATCTACTATTTGTCTTTATACGAATTTTAAATTGTAAGATTTTTATTTTTACTTTCACAACGTGAACCAATTTTAAATTGTAAGATACCATTTGTTTTCCCCATTCGGTTTTTATTGGTTTGACACGTGTTTTTTATATTAAATATAATTCGCTGAATTAAATTTCGGTTAATAGATAGCTGGATTTACAAACGCCGGCTGGAATTATCAAAAAGGAAGATTTCGTAGGTTCATTTTCATTTTTATTCGCCGATATCCGATATGCAGTATTTCTTAATTATGATCAGACGTGACCAGAATAATTTTCGTGCAAACTACCGGCTAGTTGCCAGGATACTATACAGAAATTACAGTACGGTATATATGTGGAACCTTTGAAATAATTATGCGGGCAAGTGAATTTTTTTTTTTTTTTATTAATAAAATGTATAAATATAATATTAAATAATATTTTTAACTAAATGACGAAAATTTAAATATTAATCAACACTTAATCAACATACTTATTAAATATAATGAACCAATTCCTTGAAAGATATCTTAATTAACTTCAACTACTCTACTACTAGTAGTAGAATTATTATATATTTCTGAACTTTTATCTTTTGTTAAATTAAGATTAAAGGATTTAGAAACATGAATCTCCAATACATTACGTAAATTTGTGATAAATCCCGTATCATTATCAACTAATTGCACAAGTTCGATCATGTGTAATGATTCTTTAATTGCAATAAAGTGTAATGCAACTGATTCACATGTTGAAGGATGCAATGGACTGAATAATTTTGTAAATAAATAGGCCGTAAAGAAACAAAGTTATTAATTAAAAATTAAAAAAAAAGAAAGATTTTTTATAATGTCTTACCCAACTCTGACATTATTTTCTAAACAAACAATATCTGCATCCGGTGTTTCCGTTTCTAGATACTTCTTTATGAAATCTAGTAATTTACAATATCGTTAAAAGCTTTTTTTTTTTTAAAAAAAAAAAAAGGAAGAATAATAATAATAATGAATTTTCTTCTATTTTCTTAATCATATTACCTGATTCGTCCAAGAATGGTTCTAATTGATTTGGCTGATTTCCATTCCCAGTAACGATTTGATCATTTTGGACTACCCTTGCTCCTAATGGAGCTGCTACTAAATTTCTAATAGCTCTATTAGAAATTAACAAAACAATTAATATAATCTCGATAAAAATAAATCAGCGAAATAAAGTAATCCTTACTTCTCATTAGGTCGCTTTTTGTTAGGAACCATTACAGTAAATCTTCGAACATGTTTTGATCTGTTAACGACAAAAACATGTATTGTAAATACTTTACCCACATATACTTTAGATGTAACTGTAGAGCAATAAGAACAATATATTGATTAATAATAAATAATGATTTTTATAAGATTAATAGCGAAAAATACCTAAAAACGATACAACAACTCCATCGCCAACTTCTACTTCTGTGAGTTTCTCTGTTAATGGGGTTCTTCCACTTATAAGAATTCCATTACTAAGATTACTATGATCATCAGGTATTGTGGGAAGACCTGAATATTGTCTCTTTCCAGCTGGGAAAAAACTTTTAGCTGTAGGTGTCATTGAACCAGTTGGTGAAAATAAATTACCACTTCTTGCCGATGAAGGAGATGTTATTTGACCCGGTCTTGAATGGAGTGAAGATCTTTGATTATTTTGAGGTACACCTGGCGGCGGATAAGCATCTTCACGTCTACGCAAATTAGATAAATCTAACATACAATTCCATCTAGATTCAATACTTCTACTTTTCATACCATCATGAACGGGTGACCCTTTAACAACAATAGATACATGTCGTTGACGATCTTCAGATGATGGTGCATATAAAGAATTGACTGAAAAGACTGAAGCTGTAGATGAACGACGTGAAGTAGGTCGTGAGTGGGGATTTGGTGTAGGGTAATAAGTTGGAGCTAATTTTGGAAAAGAAGGATCATCAAGAATCGTTATATTATATAAAAATGTCACTTGGTCAACTGGATTAAGGATTAACGGGAATTTATCCTAAAAAAAAATGAATTATATTTTTAGAAAAAAAATCGTTAAAATATTCAAATAAAAAACTCCAATAAGTAAAGTATTACACACTTTCTTATCCTTGGGTCCCCAATCATATCTTGTCACAAAACCGTAAGCAATTTCTACATTAACCACCTCGACAGAAAATGAGCCACCTGCATCTGTATTATTTTCTAACTCAACAGACATCATTAAAGCATTATCTAAAGGTGACACACTAGTAGTTCTCATACGAACATTCAGTGCTGATTTTACTGATAAAATTTTTCGAAAATCACGTCTAGACTGGTATGAACTCGAATGAGAATTTAATTTTTTATTATCCGGATATAAACGTGATGGAGGTAACAGAAGACTATTTGTAGATTCTTCAAAAGATGGGTCTATTACAAAATATAATTAGTAAAAAAAAAAAAATTTTTTTATGTAATTTAAATTAATTTTTACAAACCATCATTTAACCCTTCTAATAGATTCATATTTCCAAAATTCTCAGAAGCATATAAATCAGCTTCTGGTGATTTTACGTCAATTTGAACTTTGGGTTGAGGTTTCTGCGTCACTATTGTGCTAAGAGCTAATGCAGGTGTTTGAGCTCGGGTTTTAACATAAGCTAGTATTAAAATTTTAACATTAAAAATAAAAAATAAAATTCGATTAATGTAAAGTTTATAAAACTTGATCATCAAATCATAGAAAAAAAAAAGGAAAGAAAGAAAAAAATATATATATATATAAATAACTCACCTACAGGTACAATTAGGGGGAAAACACCATTCCAACAACCATTTCTTTCAATGGCCACCATTTGACGATCCTTTAAATTTGGATTGTACATATATGAGTATATAACAGAACCTTCTGTTGGTTTACTAATTCTTTTATCCATTGGAGGCGGTAAAGGAGTTCCAGGTATTGATGGTGAAGTAGCAGTTGAACTTGCTCGAGATGGCAAACGATATACAGCAGGAGGATTTGGTGCAGGAACAGATAAATTACTAGCATCAATAATTGATGCTTCAACAAATATTTCTAATTGATGAAAATAATTTATTGCAGCATCTTGATCAGATAGACCAGAATCAGCAGGGAGACCAATTATAAGATAAAAATGAAGTGTTTCATCTTTATAATGAAAAATAAAGGAAATTAGTAATTAATAAAATAATAATTATTAAAAATACCTAACAAAAGAGTTAGTAATAATAAAAAAAAGAACCATAATACGCAATAGTCCTCGCCTTTGTAGTGAAAATAGAATCAACTTCTTCCTTGGTACATTGTATGGTTCCGTTAGGCACAGCAATGTCCAAGGTCAACTCATTAAATAACGTTTCCTGAGCTCTCATGCTTACAACAAAAATTAATTATCGTTACAAATAAAAAAGGGACGAAGAAAGGGCGAAGAAAAGGAAGAATGTGAACTTCAAAAAAAAATTCTTGAAATTAGTTAAATAGCGGCCACGTGGAATGTATCACCTACAATAATAAACTCCCAACATAAATTTTAACAAGATTTTCCAAGTCACGTGCTATAAATAGCCTTTTTATGGTAACTAAATACTAGGTAATTCTACCTAAACTTGACCAAAACTTGATAATTCATTAGAAAATGATTTTTTTTTAAGATATAAACAGTAAACAATAAATATTATGATAGACGTGTACAAATTTATTATTAAAACCAAATAAAGTTAACCTAATATAAAAAAAACGTCAAATTTACGTATTAAAATTTTTCTTATATGACATTACTAAGACTGCAGAAATTTTGATATATTTAATAGAACCAATCAAAAAAAACTTTTTGATATTTCAATTTAGCTTATATATACAATTGTCTCCGTCCTTTCTCAGTTCTCACAAATGGGTAATGAACTGAAATGGATTTCTATAAATGTAAAAGGATCTTTTTAACGGAACACGGGATTTAATAACGCCATAATCTTATTTTGATTCATAGAAAATATTAGGAAAAAAACAAATAAGAAATTCACGAATTTATTTATAATAAATAAATAAACATAATAATTCATATTTTACTTCCAAACTTGGATTGAATGAAATAACTTATGTATTGAACGGAATTACTAGCACACTAATCGGTATTAATATTATTGCGAAAGAATCGGCCGTTATACCATGAAAAAAACAAAAATTCTATGCAGAATAATAAAACTTTTTTACTATTTAAAAACATGATCAATATGATCAATATGACACAAATATATGTGAAAGGTTATTTGTTATCATAGTTTTTTATTTTTAACGAACAAATCAAATTTTCCGAGAATCATTTAACATTTGAAGATTAAAGCAAATATGGGTATGATCCTTTTTGAGGCTGAAACAAGTTTGCATTGACCCCAGCTCGGAAATGACAAATATCAGGGACTTCCAACCAATTTTACGGTACGTCATGTAAAATTAATTGAAATCAAACTAGTTGGGAAATGATGTACACCAAAAGTTATTTTTTGCATACTAAGATCAATCATTATTGAATTTTAAAGGTCCTAATATTATAGAATTTTGTTTCGATATAATAAACTAATGAGCGAATGTTTGTAACACTATTCACAGAACACTAATTAAGTCTTTTCACTGATATAATATATAATGCTTAAATTGTTTTGATATTGACATCACATCTTTGTTTACAAGTTAAAATTTATTCATTATTCTCGTAATTACTATATTATTTATTATATATACAGTTCTTGCATTTTATTTTTTTTATTTATTATTTTTTTACTTTTTTCCAAAAAAAAAAAAAAATAAAAATAAATAAAAAATAATAAATTTTTTTTTTT
>JADRCO010003254.1:0-10606 GCA_021464525.1 Rhizophagus sp. LPA8_4_AMF
GCTAGTGACACGACAATAATTTTGGCCGAAATGATCGGCAATTTACCAGTTACTATGGAATTTTTACAAATTTCCATCTGGATAAAAATAAAATCTGCGGTTACGTGTCGGAATAAAATTATTAAAATTCATAAAAATTCCGTTTTATTCCATTATACGGCAAAAATTCCATTTTATTCATTTATTATAATAATGGAATAATTCATGGTCTCTGTAGGGTAGGTTGAGGTACGTATATAGGGTGGTATCCGCTAAGAGGAGCCACCCTATATCTCTAGCCAAGTGACGTTACCTATCCTTAGGGATTTGTATCTTGGTTACCGTTTTTTTGATTTCTTTATGATTCTATATGTAGTTTCCTTGAAATTGTTACTGTAACTTCGTTCGCTTTGAGAAATAAAAATAAAAATATAAAAAAAAATATGCCGCGACCTACAGTTTTGTACGTCATATTGGGGGTGTTCAATCAACTAAGTAAATCAAGATTATGTATGATACGGTATCATATAAAAATTTACTATTAGAGATTTTTCTATAATAAACTATAATTTCTATAGTTTAAATTCGCTTTATAAGAAGTTTCCGTCTCCTATTAAAAAACGATTCATTTTAAACTTTTATAACTCTGGACTCTTCTTAACAATTTCATTCCAAATTTCACGAAAGTACTCTAAATATCTGTCTCTTTCATAAAATAGAAAGTTTTTTTCAAAAAAAAATCATTACCATTTCAAAAACAATAATTTAAACCTTCTAAACAAGGGAAAAAAATTTTTTCTTTAGAATTTACGTAAAAATCGCTCTTTTAAAGTTATTATTTATTTATTTAAACCATTTGTATTGCTCAAATATGAGGTTATCTAATTTTTAAAGTTTTCGGATAATTTAATGATTTTAATTAGAAAGAATCAACCGTACATAGCTTAAATCCGAATATATTTTACAGTGAGCCAATTATTTGTTAAATATTATTCTAAAAAAATTAATAAACTCTGTATATATTGCAATTTTTAAATATCCGCCAAAAATTCCAATTGATTGATCGTCATCTCCGTCATCTCTATTAAATTTTTATATGAACACCTCAACGTTACATGACTTATACAATTCAATTTTCATATAGCAACCAAAGTAAAATGGAAATTATGCATGGCAACAACTTTTTTTAATCTATTAATATTTTTTTTTTTTTTAACAATGATTTTATTTGAAAAGACGGAAAGTACGGTATGCATATATGTGCCGTATGTAATGTATACGTAAAAAAATATAAATGTTGCACAAAAATTCAATCGGTGAGTCTATTCGTAGAATAATAGTTTTTTCTAGTGTTTTCTCTATTAAAATTTGAATTTTTTCTGCAAGTGGAAGATGATGTATAGAATAACAGTGTGCGTTGGAGTTTCCAACAATAATTGGGGTCGGTTTATTAATTGGAACAAACAAATAACAAAAAAGGTAAAAATAAACATTTTCAATAATGGACAAATGATAAAATAGGTTATTTTGGGGCAAATATGAAATAAAGTTTATTTAAATTCTGTGCATTTGTTTATATTATCTTTTAAATATACTTAATAAAGCAAATAAATAATAACTAATTTATTTTTTACTTAATATTTTTTTTTATTTTTTGTTTTTTCTTAAAAATAGCAATGTAATGAACTGAAAAGAACGCGTGTTCGAATCTCATTCTGGATTTGTTCCTACGACTTTTTCAAAAATGTTCCTATTATTCTTGCCTTCCGCATGTTTCTATTTGTTCTTACATTCTTTACATTCTTTTTCTTTGCTTTCAACGTTCAAAGAAGTGTTATATATACTATTTGGGATTTCTAATTTCGATTGCATTGAGTTTTATACTAAAATATCCTTTCCCCTAAAAACTTAATTGTTTCATATCAGACAACATTACCGTTTTAAAATCAAAACCACAAACATTCTTATTTTCGAACATTTCTGTATACTTTTTAATATCTAATTATAAAATATAGCAATATATAATATTTTTTTTTAAAATAAACTATGTTTAGTTTCTCAAAATTCTTTATTCTTTATATTCTTTCCTTTTTTTTCTTCATACAATTTGTTTAATTACAAAAAATTAATGTTTGTTATACAAAATAAAATCCTTTCAAATATCTTAATGAGTTTTTTATTATTGTTATTTATTTATTGTTATAATATTATAAAGTTACAAACCAAAAAAATTTATTACTTTACTCCGTTATATCAACAAATAATCCGTAATAACGGAAAATACATAAATAAAAAATTTTTAAAGTATTCACTATATTAATTGAAAAAAAGTTTTATTTTATTAAGTTTAAAATACTTTTATATACAATTAAACAGTGAAGAAACCGGGAAGAATTGCCCATTTAATAACTAAAATTTCCAGATTTTCCAATTTTTAAAGGTTATGTATCGAATCTATCGTTCAGAACTGCGCATCTTACAACAAAATGAAGTTCATTGTTTCCCAAATTATCGATAAAATCACAACAATGATTTAAATCTCATTTAAGTCTTTTTTAGAATCAAAAGAAATTCATTTTAATTATGAGCGTGTCAAAATCACATGAAATCTTCACTCAAATATGATATCATATTAGTCATGCATAATGTTTTTTTAAAGTGAAATTGAAAAAATCCATTCATCGCCAAATTGATTATCTTTTAGAAACATTAAACTAAATGTTTTTATACAATAAATATCAATAATTTGTATTATTTGATATTTTATGAAATGCAATGTTGTACTCAGTATTTTTTAAAGCATGATTTTTCCGATCTAATTAAAAGATATACTCATGAACGTGTCGAAATCACACGAAAATCTTATATATAATACGCGATGAATAACCATACATTTGCGATACTATGAAATTGAAAAAAACCCATTCACCGCCAAATTGATTATTGTACTTTCCTTTTAGGAACATTAAACTGAAATGTTTATACTTCATTGATGTTATAATATTATACAATATACGATTTTTTCTATGCTAAATAATCAAAGTTACATTTTTTGGCTAAGAATTACTTTATTAGGTTACATAAATCCATTAATTGATTAATTTATTCAAATCACTCATAACTATACTATATACCTTTGAGTAGGCCATCAATACGTGTACACAAATCGGGAAATCAATTTTATTTAATACTAGCTATTTTCGTGTCAAATAACTTATAATAATTTCCATTGTCGTATATTAATTATTGTGCGATGCAAAAGTTTGATGAACTAAATAATTAATTCGATAATCAAAAAAAAAAAAATTCATTTTCTTCATCCCTTCCAAGAATAACTGATCATTTTAATTAAATAAATTCTTATCTAACAAAAAAAAAATTATATTATTATTATTATTTATCCAATTATATGTGTGTGCATAATGATTACTCTATTATTATGGGTAAAATTATATGATTATTATTTACGAACAGGATAAGTAGCATACTAGACGGTGAACTGAAGATGAAAAGTTGTGACACGTTTAATATGATCATGGCTTACATTATACAGTAGATCGGATAAAAATATTTCATAAAAGTTTCGTTGCTAATTGACGTAAAATGGTATGGTTTATTAAATATATCTGATTTGTATGCTGTTGTATGCAAAAGGAATTAAAAGAGGTCCATAATCAGGAGATTTGTTTTAATATTTTGACTAAAATTAAACAAATTTTTTATTTGGATCATTTTTATCCAATTCATCTCATAGAACATTTTTACGGAAGAGGTAAAAGTTCACGCCATAACTTATCATATGACTTTTCGAAAGACATGATTGATGCATATGAATCTACGCAACTACGAAACAATCTTAAAAATATTATAAAGACTTTATAATAAACTTCAAAAAAAATTAAATCAATAACCGGTAATAACTAATCCTATAATGAGGATTAACGTATAGATTGAAACGTCAGTGACAGGTGTGACTCGATCATGTCAATCCAACGATGATAGTTCACTTTTAAATGGATTATCGTATATAGACATAAAACGCAATATAAATATTTGAAAGATATAAAAATTTTTGACAAAAAGACAGGGAAAATAAGACGTAAGAATATATTAGCAAAAATGAGATTTTGGATTAAAATGGTTACAGCCGGGTCTCGATATAATGAATTTAATTTTTTCTAATATGTAATATTTAACCAATCATATTATATTGTTATAACGAATTAACTAAAATTCTTCATTATAATCTTATAACGAATTTGAGGTGAAAATCAAAGGGTTACAGTCAGCCCTCGTTATAACGAGGAATATTTGACGTATTTGATTGGTTAAACGTAACGTTTTGGAAAAATTCGGTATAAACCGAGTTCGTTATATCGAAGGTTGACTGTATATTGAGTTTCATTAAGAATAGTGCCGCAGAAGGCTTACACTAACCCTATCTGGCATCTATATGGCATCTTTAATTGCATCAAATGGCGAAAGTTAACAAAGTAAAAAATTAACTCATTGTAGTCAGATTCATTTATTCGAAATTTATTAACAAATTTCAAGCAAACTTTGTCTAAACAAACCTTTTTTAATGATTCCGTATTCGTTCTAATTAACTATTTTTCGTAATGGAATTTAACAAATTAATCTCTTTATAAAAAATACCGTCTTTTTAATTTTCATTTATGGTATGTATCATTACCTGGGCGCGGAATTAGTTTGTAAAAATTAACTATTATAGTTCATTAAAACGAATGATAATAAGCAAAACACCCCATTAACGCATGGAAAATTTTAGTTTATGAAGTATAAATAAAAAATTTTTTCTCAAATAGAAAGAAACAATTAAATTCAAAAAGTTCTTTTTTTTTATATTGATAAATAAAAAATTGCTCCGATTACTCAACTACGATAAATGTTACACAATAAACAGGTTTTTTTATCTCAAAAATAATTTGCATAACCAAAAGATAAACTAAATATACAATTCCGTTACACAAGTGTAGGACGTCTACGACCTTTTAACCTTGCATGTGTAACTTGCGAGGTTGAATTTAATAATTTAACTTTCATTAGTTTCCGAAATAAAAGTCATTCATGTCATAAAGAATTTACTTATATATTAAATTTTCAAATGCTAAAAAACCAAGAATTTCTAAATTCTTTTTCGGTTTGAAAAAATTTATTTTATTTAATTGAGTTTATTTTATTTGCTATTTATTAAGAGTAGTACAAAATAATATTATTTAAAAGTACCATAAAGATTTTTAACTTTTTATAATACGTAATGATGACATGATAAGTTCGAATTTTTTAAATGAAAAGTACTGCAGATCAATAATAATGAAACAATGCATAGTATTATTGACATTAACAATGCCGGAGTACACATTCCTTATCTATGACCGGAGATAAGCATTGATAATACGTTCACAAAAATATTATTTGTATATAAAATAAAAATTTTTTATTATTTAAAATCGGAAAACAAAACTTTCTTATTAAGTAAGACACTTAAACAATTTAGCTATTTACAATCATTTATTATCACTTTGTGAATTTATTATTACAATGATGAAAATAAAATTAGGTTTGAGTTAATACGTCGTATGAATGATGTTATTGATGTAAATAACGACAACCTTTGACGGAACTTTTTTTTTTCTTTTTTAAGTTATGTAGAATGGTATAACAGAATTTTGGAGAATATTATGTTTTTTAATTATATGTTCAGTAGTACATTAATGAGTGATATACAATATACAACCCATTAATTGAGAAATTGTTAAAGATAAAAATTATTCAAATGTAATAATAAAACATATATCTGCTTTTATTTATTTGTTAGATTTTTTAATAATTAATTCGTGTATTTTACTAAAAATTGAAAATAAATGATTATAAATACGATTATATTCAAAAAAAAAAAAATATATGTTGAAGTTTTTGTAGTCGAATAAGCGGTTTAAATGAAAATAATGAAAATATAATAATCGTAGATAATAATAACAATACTTAAAAATAACGCGAAATCAAATAAGAACCCAATTTAAAAATTCTAATTAATAAGAATTAAGGGTATTTTATTACCAATGTTTGTTTCAATTTGTTAAAAAGATTCTTTCCAATATAAAGAAAATATCCTATTAAAAATTGAAGGGTTCAATTCGATTCAATGTGTTTTCAATATTGATAAGTGTCGATAAATAAAGATAAATATATTATCCATAAAATGTGATCCGAAAAAAATTTTCGTCCTGCAGAACGCGCAATTAAATAAGAAAAATTTTGGAATATAAATGTGCAACATAAATGTTTTTTTTGTCCATCATACAAAGAAAACAATTGAAAATACACTTATCAATGAATCCATGTCGAAGAAGATTCCTTTGATAAGTGAAACAAGATATATATGTAAATCGATCTGCGAATGATTTTGCGATAACGAAGTATATACAATTAAAAAAAGAAAGATGATTTATAAAATTCCTATCTTTTGCCAATTTTTTTTTGATTTTAATAGTTTGCCTTTAATAAAATGAAATCCCATTGAAAAATTGATTTATCAGATCATTCGTTGTATTTTGTCGAGAAAGGTTTCTGATACGATTCAATGTGTCCTCATTATTGATGGACCCTTTCAATTGAGCACGTCTTCGATATATTCTATTTACAATCCGCTTTCTCCTTATTTGTTTCTGTCTTCGAGAAAACATTGCCGTGTATTTTAATTTATGTATGTATCTTATTTTATTTTTTTTATTATTTTATTTTATTTATTTTTATTTTTATTTTTATTTTTGAAGGGAGAAATAAAAAAATTATTTTGCGGTAAATCTGTATTTATAATAAAAGCATTTTATTTTAATGAACGAGCCCAAATGTAACAACTTTAGAAAGCAAAAAAATAATATCAGATAATACTGTACACTTCAATCGCGCGATAAGCAAGATGGATGCGTTATAGTTTTTTACCGCTGACGATCAAACCAAAAGGATATCTTCCAATTTAGAAATGCAAAAAAGAATCAAGCTGTATTAGGATACTGTAAATTGTCCATCTTTAATCGTAATTTTCCGATATACTGTAATTTTAAAACCAATTAAATGAAATTTTAGATTTTTACATTTGCATACGTACGACATATAACGATTAGCGAGATAAGATATAAGAAGATAAACATGAGAACTTACTTTCACATTGTTTAAATTCCTATTCTAAGCGACCTACGCTCCTGTATTTTATATACTGATAATTCCGAAAAAAAAATAATTTGTTATTTAAATTATTTATTACCGTATCTTAACAATCCACGTTCTAACTATTTTGATTGAAATAATCAATACACGTTAAATTTTGATTCCGACATTTTCCGATTTATCCTCTCTTCCTATACTATTGATAAAAATGATTTTAAAGCAAGTGCCCCAAAGATTATAAGATTATCTACATACTATACATGCATGCAGAAGTTTAGATTTAGTAGTTTTAATGAAAACGATACATATTCGGGAGAACTTTTCATACAAAAAAAAAAAATCCTAAATTATTTTATGTTTATCTTGTTATCTTGGATTTATCATCCTTTGTAATTTAAAATATTTGAATTTTTAAGATTGAAGAAATATTAGACGCGGTAACGGAAAAACGCGTTTCTCTAAGCCGCATATAGCTTTCTATTCTTGTACATTAAGTTATATCATCCAGATTTAATGAATACAAAATTCCCTATGACTAAATAAACAAGTTAGTGTTGATAAATAAAGATAATGTAGTGCTTAAATTTATAATTCTTGCGTTGATCTTTCCCTTATAATTTACTGCGTAATATTTTACAATGTTGATAAGATCAAAATCCATTTACTAGATGATAATTATATAATTTTTTTATACTCTTTACTTTTTGTTACACGATTATACATATATATACACACACACATATATATATAAAGACAGGACAATAATCAATACTTGTGAATCGGGATGTACGTATATGTTTACATTAATCATATATTAATCGTCACCAAATATACTATCGTTAGAGTGTACGTCAGTGAGAATGGATTGTTTCACGTATTGCGGTTTGCAATTGTTATTTTGCAATTAATAAACTCCGTCAACAAAAATTTACGCTCACGTGACTTTTTGGCGGATATCAATATATGTGATAATTAATATGATTTTTCTGTCGTAAAATGGAGACAAATATTTTATATGGTTATGTGAACATTTGAATTTTTATTGATCAAAATGTTAAAGAAATAAATAATTGTTTGCTCAAGCAGGAAATAAATTTTGCATACAATTTCTGCGTCGCTAAATCATGATCGTTAAATTTTAATTTCACAATTCATAAAAAAAAGCTGAGTATTTTAACAATAATACCCTATTTATTCAGGAAAATTACAGAAAAAAAATATGCAAAATATTGTTTTATTGTATTGATATAAAAAAAAATGTTTTTATTTATAATTGACAGAAAAAATCATTTTTAAAATTTATTTAAAGAAAAAAAAAAGTTATTAGAGAAAGAAGGAGTATAATGAGATTATTAAAAGAAGTGATTCAGAGTCAAATTGATAAAAATCACATGGGATGAACTATCATTTAAAGATTAATGACCATGTCATGGCAACAGTTTTAAATAATCTTTGACAAAAAGTATTAAAAATAAATATTTTTACAATACAGTAAAATTACAGTTTTTCTACATAAAACTTAAAAACAGTATTCTAAAACTATTCTTATTAATTCTATTTAGTTTAATTTTTGAGATGGAGACTTTTTTTTTATAAAAGTCATGATTACCTATTTCAAATATTTTTAATAAATTATGCACTAATTTCCATACTAATAATTCATTATAATTATTTGTGTTCATTAATATGTGTGAATAGGACCTGAATATTTCTTACTAACTATATCAGTTGAAAAATCACTCCATATTGTATTTAAGTAAATATTAAATACAATTATTATCATTAGATTTCTCTCATCAAGACGAACTTAATGGTATAAATTCATTAAAATTTGAATTATTAATTAGCTAAAAAACAGGGATATATAGTTTAAAATTTTTAAAAAATACCCTGAAATAAGCAATTTTAAAAAATTTTATATAATCAATAAATAAATTCTGATACTACCTATACATAAATTATTTGGAATTCTATATAAATGCTTAGAAACTCATTTAATAATATTTCTATTCAATATTTTTTCTCTTAAATTGCTTTAATTTGTAATTTTAATTCCAGTAATATTTTGTTTAATATAACTTATATAAGTAACACAAGTAGAATGCTGATCATTTGGCATGTGTACCGATTTATATCTTTTTAGTTATCTGGGTTAATTAGATATCAATAGGATGTATTATAATTCGGGGATCAATCAGGTATTCAACCCTGATTAATACAAATTGTTACCCGAATGGTATCGCCACAGTAGAATGCTGATCATTCGGCATTCTTACTGATTTATACCTTTTTGATTATTTGAATTAATTAGTTAATAATAGGGCATATATTATAAATTGAAAATCAATCAGTCTTATAAATTATTAACTGAATCATTTATTATAATATAAAATTTATATTACAATATAAATTTTACATATGAAAATGTTTACTAATAGAAATTACTGCCATATATTTGATGGGTTTTCTTATTTCTACTTCAAAATTGTTATTACAAATAAATTGGCTATAAATATTATGAACTGGAATTATGCTGTCTCTATCAATATTATAAAAATAAGATTTCCAGCAGAGTTCAATATTACAACTGTGATCATCATTTGTAATCCAGTAATTAAATCTGATTTGCTGATTAGTTATGGGTAAGAATTATTTAACAAAACTAAATGATATGTCATAGATTCATAGTCATATCATCTGAAAGATTAAATTTATGATTGAAGTAAAATTGTACTTGTCCAGGATACATATTTATTGTGTTATCCTTCTGGATAAATTTGCAAAAATGTATACATTCTTTACATATTGAAGTGCCAAAATTAACCCAAAAACTTTAGCACCAATCTGAATATGCCTAAATTGATTTATATCAGGTAAGACAACAATTGGCTAATTTATACTTACTAGCAGAATTAAATTTTTAAATTATGACAGATGTAATTAAAATGCTATAATTCGCTGTAATTATATGTTTTATTAATAAATATTTATACTGACGTAATTGATTTTGGCTATGTCATAATATTTTGACATTGACTTTTTAATTCTGCTGAAAAGTATAGGCTAATTGGATCCTTTGAATATAATTAAGTTACCAATTATTACAAATATCAGTTCAGAACTTTTGTATACATTATTATAATAATTCATAAGTAATCTATAAATATCGGATAGTTTAACTTTGGAATTTTTTGAAATAAGCATTACTTCAGAAAATGACTTGCTATTAGTTATAGACTTATAGTATTATCAATACTGAAATTACAGATATCCAAGAATCAGCACAATTCATTAAATTCAAATTAGTTATAGACTATCACATATGGGCTGATTTATGGAATTATATTTTTTTACACAAAAATAATTTTATTAAGCAAATATAAATTATTAGTTATATAAAAATAATAAATCTACATCAAATAATGTAAACAAAATT
>JADRCO010003255.1:0-10602 GCA_021464525.1 Rhizophagus sp. LPA8_4_AMF
CTACTACTACTATCATATTCCTCTGATACTACACTTTTGCTTCTTTTCTTTCATTTATTATCTTTAAAGTTCTCCCGATCATGATCGTTATTATCTTCAACATTCTCCTAATCATGATCGTTATTATCTTTAACGTTCTCCTGATCATGATCATTATTATCTTCAACGTTCTCCTGATCATGGTTGTTATTATCTTCGACGTTCTCCTAATTATGATCGTTGCTTCCTATATCGATATTTTCTGTATTCACTGGACTCATATAACAATCAATGAATTTTTTTAAAGAACCGGTATACCCCGATTTCGTCCAATCTGGTGCGTTTTTTAGGGCTGCTTCTTCTCCTAGAGCAAATTCTTCATCAGCGTATTCTCTTGTTCTCTTCCTGCGCGATTTGCTAACATTATCAAGATAATCTCGTAGAAAGCAACGTAACTATTTTTAAAAAAAACAAAACATTAAATCGACGTTTGTTAGAAATAAAACAAATGGTTGCTTACTGTAGATGAGCACTATTTAAGATCTCAGATGATGATCCTTCTATTTCTAGGGTTATCATTATTTGTTTCTGAAACTTCAGAACTGTGGTAGCTATTGTCAGTTCAGATCAGATTTAGCTCGTCATTGTAAAATTTATTTATAAGGCGATCCTCTAATCTTATTAATTTACCGATCGCTTTCGAATGGCACTTTCATTTTTAAATAATAAAAATTACTAAAAGAAACATGAAACAAACAATCTGATTTTTACTTACATTGCTCCATCTCGAATTGGCGTATTTTCACCTTTTTTCATTATCGACCTACATCTCACTTCTTGTTCTATTTAGTAATTCTTCCCGTTGATGACGGTATTGTTCATGAATAATATGTCTTATAATACCGTTATTGACGGTGAAGATGTTTTTATTGATCAATTTTTGCACGATTGGAATTATGTGTCCGTTAATATACTTTTGCTGATTTTTGAAGGTTTTGTTGATGTCCAGTCTTTTTTTTTCTGGAAGACTGTCCATGATTCCAATTATATCATTCTAATCATATAAAAATTTACAATTGGTCAGCAATCATAAACAATTGAAACAGATAAAATAAAAATACGGTACCCTTAACGCGTTTCTCAATTTCTTATCTATATCTTCATAAAAAGTATATGAATGTGAACTTGAGTATGAAGAACGAGAAAGAGGGGATTGAAAACGAGAGGAGCGAATACAAGAGGAATGGAAAGATTAAAAAGAAGAGGAGTAAATATGAGAATATGAACTTGAATGTGAGGAACGTGAGGAAGAGGTTGAAGATGACCGATTGGGCTTGCTTTTACTCTGACTGGAACGGTCACTTGGACGTTCTTTTCGTGATCGTGATCATGATCATTTTGATTGAGGTTAGGAAACTTCTAGAACACTTTTTGAAGATCCAGACTCTTCATATCGGCTAACACTTTTTGAAGATCCAGACTCTCTATATCGGCCAACACTTTTTGAAGATCCAGACTCTCCATATCAGCCCCTTTTTGATGTTTCCAATAGGTTTACGTCAGACCAATCAATTATCAAGTCTTTCTTAGATATTTTCCTGTTTTTGCCCTTCGTAGCTATTTTTAAAAGATGACTCAGCTTGTCTACTTGAGCTTTCAAGACATCTAAAAAGGAAAAATAGGATTAATATCTTTATAATTTTGGAACCAAAACTTACCCAATTTGTGGTAACTTGTCATCCAACCATTGTGAATAATGCAGTCAGGATGGTTACGACCATTATATATAAATAAACAAACATATCGATCTGATTATTATCTTCCTTGTCAACTACGTCAACCAAATTGGGCCTGTGTTTTTAGTGCATCATTACCATAGTAGGATAATTAAAATTAAAAACCAATATGTAACTTACAGTTTGCTTTGTTTTGTTTTTTCTTTGAATCATTCTTTCGTCCTATATTTTATTCGTCACCGTTAGAAGATTTAATTAAAATGGGATTCAATTCATTATCATTAGACGATGATTGCGAACTATTATTACCATAGTAGGACAAGTAATAAATTAGAAAAATAACCGATATGTACCAATAAATTAGATATGTAACTAAACTTACAATTTTCTTTGTTTTTGTTTTTTCTTTGGAATAATCTTTCATCCTCTATTTTGTTCTTTGTCAGAAAAATTGACTTTCAGAACAAATGGGCTCTTTCGTTCAGATTCATTATCATTGGATGATGAAGATGTACTATCGCTGTAATAAATTAAAAAAATTAAAAATCGGTATGCAACTAAACAAAATTAAACTTACGTTTTGCTGCTCTTTTGTCTTTTCAGTGCAATTTTATCGCTCTTTCTTCCACTTTTTTTTCATTTCTCATCATTGGATGGTTCTCTTCCCCGCTTACTAGACTTAGTCATTAAATTTTGATTTATTATAATATAGAAAGATTTCAGATTAGTGTGATAATGAAAATTGGTAAAAAAGAGATAAAAAATTAGTGTTATAATTAAAAATCGGTAACAAAAAAGACAAGTCTGATGAGAAGTCTAAAATTGGCTTTTTTATGTATTTTGATTGAAAGTTTATTTTAGACTTATATTCAACAAGTCTATTTTAGACTTACGATTTAACAATTCGATAAAATAGAAATCAATTAACTGATTTGATATATTTAATAATTTGATATATTTAACAATTAGAGACCTCCTTACTTTGTGATTGTTGGTTTACTATTAAAATTTAGTGAAATTCCTTAATTAATCAATTAGAGACCTTCTTACTTTGCAATTGTGATTTATCATTAAAATTTAGCAAAATTCCTTAATTAATCAATTTGATATTTAATGAATTATTACTAATAAATTAGCTGATTGATATCTTTCACGATTTTAAAATTAGCGAAATTGAATCAATTAATAATTTAAAACAATAGGATTTTTGAAAATTTTGAATTATTACTATTAAATTAACCGATTGATATATTTAATAAAATTTTTAACTAATAATGATTTAATTAAAATTTTCTCGTGATTCAGTTTGTTATAGTTACCTGATTGTCAAATATATCAAAATCTATTTAATAAACTTGTAACAAATTTTATGTATTCGTCATATAAATCGTATAAAATTGTGAATAATCTCTGTGTATTCATACGAATCGTTGAAATATATTGAATTCTTTCGTCAAAGATGATAAGACAAAAGAAAAAATGTATTAATAAAGATCGTTTGGAAGTTACTGATAGTGCTCCTAAAACTAGAAATTTGGTCGAATGCAATTGTTTATTGCATTGTGATGGTAGTAAGTTAGTGGATCCCAGAACATTCAGGAGACATCAAGAAGAAGTAGACCAATTTCAAATAATTGCTTCTGGATCTCAGAGTTCTTCTCAATTCAAAGATACTAGGAACGAGCCAGATAGTATAGAATCATCCCAGATGAAAGAGGAAAAAAAGAATTAGATTGGTAGGGCATTTATCAGATGATGATGATGATGATGATGAATTACCTCTAAGCGATAATAAACTGATATCAGAAAGATCAGAAGATAAAAGCGTACTAATAAGTTTCTTGATAATATGATTCTTGATGACGATGAGGATGATGGATCTTTGTCAGATGATAACGGGTCCTTGACAAAAGATCATGATGAAGCTTCTGAAGCATCTGAGACTTTTGCAGATGATGAACGTAGTTTAAGCGAAGATGAAATTCTAATCAAACAATTTACTGCTCCTGATTTTGATGACCTTGATTATGAATCAGATCATGGATATACTAATACAAATATTAATTTTAACAATTCGTAGATACTTTTGTGGATATTCAAATACCAGGCGAGATTTCATCTTTCAGATGTCACCATTGATTCGCTTATTAAATTTTTTAAATAGTTTTATCAGATGCTGATCAATGGCGATTTGAAAATTTCCTTACAAGTTCTTATATGGCAAAAAAACTTTTAAGAATCGATAAACAAGAAAAAGTGTGTCCAGATTGTGATACTTTGTATAAAGTTTCAGAAATTCTGCAAAACGGATTAGATATCAAGTCTAAATATGGGCATGTAAAGTTTTCAAACCATCTAAAGCACATCAAAAGACAAGCCTGCAGAGCAAAATTAACAAATAAGGTCCCAATAATTAACGGATTTACCAGAAAAGCTAAAATGTTATTTTCAGTACCGTCTCTAAAAACCCAAATAATATCGATGTATCAGCATCCGGGTTTTGTATAGTTACTTCAAAAATGGTCAAATTGGGGTTAATGTAATAAATTTATATACTGATATTTACGATGGAGAAGTATGGAAAACCTTTCTGTCTTCCCTAGATAACCCGAATACTCGATTTTTTACAAATGAGACAGCCGATTCTAATCTTGGAATCATGATTAATTTAGACTGATTTCAACTATTTAATTTGTCAGCTTACAGCTCTAGTGTTATATATGGAGTTATATATAATTTTTCTCGTGATATTAAATTTAAACGAGAAAACATGTTATATCTTGGGCTTCTCCCAGAACCGGAAGAGGTAAAATTATACAAGATAAATCATTATCTTAGCCCAATTGTTGACGAATTATTAGAATTCTGGGATGGTGTTGATTTACCTACTACCGATTTGCATCCAACTGGTAAAAGAATTTGGATGGCGGTAATTTGCTGCAGCAATGACATACTGGCTGCTAGAAAATTATGCGACCACATTTCAGCATTAGTTAGCTACCATCGATGCTATAAAATAGCCAACATCAGCGGAAGAAAGTTCAATTATAGAGGGTTTGATGATATGACTGAGTGGTTCGTGTAAAAAAATCTAAATGAACATCGACATAATGCCAAACGTTGGTGGCTGTGTAAATCTAAGTATGAAAAAAAACAGTATATTTTCGAAACCTACATATGTTGGTCGGAGTTGTTGAGACTACCGTATTTCAATCTGATCAGATTTCTTGTGGTTGATCCAATGCATAATTTATTTTTGAAAATCGCATATTGGATCGTGAAAAGGTTGTGGGTAGACAGCGGGAAAATAACAAAAACCCATCTTAAATTGATGGAAAAAAGGGCAAAAATGATTCAAGTTCCGGTTGATTTAGGAAGAATACCTTCCAAAATAGCAACTGGGAAAGGATTTTCTGGATACATAGCTGATCAATAGAGGTCGTTTATTATAATCTATGCAACACCAATTATGTGGGATCTTTTGGATGAGGTTGATCAGAAAATTTTAGCAAATTTTGTAAGAGCCTGTTCTTTACTTGTTTGCTAAATTATTAATAATGATATACTACTTGAAGCTTATTACCGATTACACCAAGTAGCTTATTTAATTGAGGAACATTATGGACAGGAGAAATAACTCCAAATATTCATTTATCTTTCCATATCGTTGAATGTTGCCAAAATTATGGACTGCTTTATTCATTCTGGTATTACTTATTTGAACGAATGAATGGCGTATTAGGTAATACTTATAATGATTGTTGAAAATTCAAAATTTTTGATTGGTAAATCGTAGTAACAAATAAATTTATTGTTCATATAGGTTCTCTTTCTAATAGTAAACGTGCTATTGAATTAGAATTGCTGTGAATCATTATGCAAAATTTGTGGTTAGACAGCTTAATTTCTGCCCAATCAGATAATTCAAAATTAATGAATGCATTACCTTTAGTTCAACCTCAATTAACAACTGGAAGTTTGGCCGCTTATGATGGGTTTGATTTTAATGAACTTTACCAGTTTATGCAAATTTTTCATCAAAATATCAATAACACGATTACTGATAGCGAGAAATTTCCAGGAGAGATGCTTACCCCTAAATAATCGAGTATCATTACCAAATGCCATATATGAACTTTTGGTAAAATATTATAATGATACATACAATGATTGCAATTTTGTATCAGTTGCTAACTTATCTTCGAGTGGTTTATTATCAGTAAATTCTGATCAATCAATCGTTGTATTGCCAATTGTAACCCAGTTTGGCTATATTCAGATTGCTGCCAAAATTTTTGGGTCTAAAAGTACATCCCGATATCAAAGAAGTTCATATATACTGGCCAAGTTTATACAGGAAGATAAGACCGTAAACATTTACCTAGTCACATTCAGTATTATTTCAAGCATACGGTTCAACTGCCAACTGGAACTAAGATGCATCGGTTCGCTTTTGTCAACTGGTATTTATAGGCGCCAAATGAGAAAATAAGGTTCCATTGCAGAATCAAAAATTGGGATGATAAAAGTTGCAACGTTGAATTGTGGAAATATGATTTTCACAAATTATCTAGAGATGCCATCCTGCCAATTCATAATATATACAGTCAATTTTTGCCTAGCAAATTTACAGTTGGAATACAAAATCCAACTACTATTTATATGGCAGTTATACCAATTAATAGACAATTTCATTTGTAACAAAACAGAACTTGTTTAAATATTTAAATAAGTTACGTGATAAATAAATTTATAAGTTTACTAACAATCGGTTACAATTTGATTTAAAGAGAACAATCGGTAAAATTTAAACTAAACAATAGTTATTAATCGGTATTAACCTGATTAATACCCGATTGAAATATATGCAAATTTCTAACTATCAGATGTATGCTTACCGTTTTTTTGTCACCATTGGTATTGAACCTACCATAAGTAGCCATTCTCTTGGAGTATGCTAATACCTTTTTGCCATTCCTTATCGTCATAAATATATGCTCAGGGGTTTTCAGCATCTTCGAGATTGCAGAGATATATTTCTTCACTTATTAGCCTTTCCCTCCTAGACATATAAAATATCTCATTTACATCTATCTTTTGTTCTTTCACAAATTTGATAGCATCTGCATCTGACATCATCCTGTCTCGATATTCTCTAGATAGTCTAACGTCTCTTTCTGTGATAATCACGAATACATCTGGATCTTTGCCATGATTGATAGCCCATTTTCTGAGGCGTTCTTCATGTTAGGCTCTAGACAGAAGTATAACAGATGATACTTCATTAGGCTTGAGTAATTTATGCTTGACACTTGTTTCTTTAAGAGACGTATTTACCACTTCAATGTTAGACTCATTAGATTCAGGAGGCTTACTGATTTCAGACTTATTGATTAGTAACTCAGGTATTTTAGAAGTCTTGGATATGTCAGATGTTGAGGCGAATAGAGTATGTGTATATTCTGCCACATAGTTGAAAAGAGCTTAGACTTCACCATCCTGTTTATCTTTATTACTACTAGATAAGGTGTATTCTTTTTTGACTAAGGCAGGATTATATTTGGAAAAATAGCTTTTGGTATATTGAATATAAATATGTTTGTACTCTCATTTTCAGGTAAGTCAAATTGAGATATATCTTCAGAAAATTCTTCGATATCGTCTAAGCCAGATTCACAAAGCTTGACTACAATTTTGAGGCGGTCAAGTATATATTGCTATTCTCTTTTTTCACCACCTGTTTGTGCTTGTTTACTCTTAATACCAATATCTGAGAATTTCTTTCTGGCAATATTATTAGAAAATGGCTTTTCACCATTCTCTTCACACCATTCAAGATACTTCTGATATAATAATGTATGACTTGAACTGGCTACTTTATCCCCACACCATAAAGAAATATAGTCAATTATAAATCGAATGGGATTAGGTAATTGGTCTTGCATTGTTTTTATCTTTATTTTAGTTGCAGGAATTTCTCCCAGATTCCAGTTAGATATATCATGATTAAAAGAATATGCCATAATTACTCCTGGTGTATCAGGATGGTCTAGGACTTTTCCTAACTGGTTAAAATATGCTGTATTGCCTCTACAGCATGTTGAGATATCAAAATAAACTATACGAGAATCTTCTATACCTATTTTAAGTGGAATGTCCTAATTGCTTGTAATCATATATCCAGCATAATCATTTATTCATATAGTTTTGAGGTCTTTGCATTCTATAGCCACTTTTTCTTCCATTATAAGGGATTTGAAATGTCTATTAAACCTATACCATTCTCTACTAGACATTTCTGTCTTATTCATGACAATTTGTTTTCAAGCTTAAATAGTGCTATTAAACCATCCAAGAATTTTACCCAAATCTGATGTTATAAAATGAAGATGTGGTCCCAAAACTTTATCCCTAATAAAATCTGTAATAATATTTTTTCTGTATTGTTGAAGTATAGATTTTAAGACCAGAATTAAGCAAAGCTTCTTTTCTGGCTTTTGCACTAGATATGCCCACCAATTCCAAAGATATTTGTGAAGCTTTATATTTTCATCACTGATTATATTCTTTGTATGCCAGAGAATGGGATCCATAATTTCAGAATTAATCTTATCCATCAGTTTGGCAAGAAATCCTAGGAAAAGATTAAAATACTCAGTAGTTAGACGTAAATATTTCAAGAAATGTGAAAGAAAGTTAACATCATCATAAAGTATTTTACTTTTGGTAACTGCTTGACTTATTAATGATTTTAACTTTATCGATTTCTCTTTATATTCAATTATATTGATCCCAAATTTGGCAAGATCTAATTTGGATGCCATATCAAAATGAAGGCCATTTTCTGGATCTTTGAGTTTGAGTATCCAGGTCTGTGAAGTTTACTGAATACAAGCAACTGAGGCCTGAATCACTTCATAAACTTCAGCATGAGAGAATTTTTTACCTGAAATATACATATGCAGTAAGTCACCCCATACAAAATGATCATTAGGATCTGATATTCTAGATCAGTCTATTTTTACTGGATTTGGAAGCTTTTGTTTTCTATCTAAAGCAGTTTTACTAATAATGAGCTTTATTGAGAGATTTCTTGTTCCAGGATTTCGTTCATGATTTGCGCAGTAACATTTAAAGTTATATAATTTTTTATTTCATATGATATATGCATTTTCATTTGTATGCTTCTGATTACATATTGGACAGTGTGATAGAAAGTTGCGTATTAATGGAAATAGATTTAGAAGGTTATCTGAAGGGGATGAGAGAATATACCCTTCTATGCCATTTTCTCTAAATAATGATTCCACAAAGTCAAATTCAGCTTTAATGGTTTCACTACTTATATCTTTTTTTTTTAAACTGATTATGCAAGTCAAATTACTCACTTTGACCATGATACAAAACCACATAGGCATCTAAAGTAACGTGAAATCTAAATATAATTCTAAAAGGACCATACCCCAGCCCTAACAGGTTCCTTATTAAGTGACTCTACAAGGTTATATTAAGCGCTCTATTATTTTTGAAAACCCATACCTGGCTATAAGATCACCAAACTTAAAGATATGTGGAGCAACAGACAACCATCTGGAAACCCTTCCATAGCCTATATTAGGTATAAAGGTTCACTCAAGGCCACAACAGCCTCATGATTTCAACACATTAGAATTACAGTTGTGAATCTCCTTAATAGTATAATCAAGTAGCCAATCCAAACCCATTTAATACCAAAGGTACCCTTAGCGGTATTATTAAGTGACTATAGACAGGGCAAGGTAAACCTTAAACTGAACAGTGACTATATAGACAGGAAGTATGACAGAAGGTGCAGGATCATCATTAGCAGGAGAACCTACCCTTAGAATCACCAGCCAGCACTATACTTGTGTCCAAAATTATTTTAATATTACGGAAATATGTAATTACGTAATTCTGTAATTATTAAGTAATTCATTAGAAAAACTCCATATTACTTTTTTTTGCAGCTATCTTGGGGTTAGGAGTGCTATTGGAGTTTCGTAAAGACCCCTAAAGATTCACCTACTTGTATCTACATAACCTAACACTGCCTCAAATAGGCCCCATGTAGAGATCTACTCTAGACTCAAGGAAGCACCTCTTTTAATGACCACACAAGGTTAAATCAGACTTCTATAAAAAACTCCGTATTACTTTTTTTTTTTTGCAGCTATCTTGGGGTTAAGAGTACTATTGGAATTTTGTGAAGACCTCTAAAGATCAACCTACTTGTATCCACACAACTTAACACTGCCCCAAATAGGCCCCATATAGAGACCTACCCCAGACCCAAGGAAGCACCTCTTTTAATAACCACACAAGGTTAAACCAGGCTTCTATATTTTGAAATTCCACCCAGCTGTAATGACCATCTACTCGAGAATTATGATGTAACGGATGACCATCTAGATACCCTTCTATAACCTTATATTAGGAATGCAGGCTTACTCAAGACCACTACAGCCAAAAAACTCTGTATTTTATTTTTTATTTTTTTTTTTTTACGATAAAGAGACTTCAAAAGAAGCCGCACGTTGTTTATTAAACTTTATTAAATTCTATATACTAATTACAAGTAAAAAGTGATACATGATGAATTCAAAGTAAAACAGACTGCCCCAGAAAAACCCTATAAATAGCTCCCTGAAGAAAACTACAATAAAATTAGACCCAGACCAACCCCGTATCAAGTGCTTGCTAACAAGATCACTTATTTAATCAAGAACTAAAACAGTTCTAAGAACCCGTATTTACCTTTTACTCCGAAGAGTACTACCTGTCAATACTGTCATAAGTAGAATGATTTTGACGATTTTAAATTGTCTCATAAAGAGAAAGAAAAAATATAAATTGTAGATACATAAAA
>JADRCO010003256.1:0-10597 GCA_021464525.1 Rhizophagus sp. LPA8_4_AMF
AACTTGGAATTCTACTTTAAATTTCAGAGTTGATTAGAATTTCTTTCATGAAATCCGATGTCGATATAAAAAAATCTCCATCCAAAATCTTTAAATCCAAAGATCTTATTACTGCAGTCGCTTCATCTGCCTTACCTAAAACGCCGAAACTATTACTCAATTATGCACAGAAATATGGTAATCAAAATCTCGATATGAAAAGCGAGTGGATAGGAAAGGGTTCAAATATAAGAGTAAAGAATGGATAGCTGTGGACTCTCAGAATTGGAAAGACATCATCTGTTCATCTTATTACAAGTACTCAAAGATGCAAAGTGGTTCTTAATTCCAATGGCACTAAGGAAAAAAAAATTGGTGAGATCTCTTTTCATTATTACACGCCATCAAGACAAATATTCATGTAAAGACACCTATGTACTAAGTTATTTTTATTTTTTTAAAAAATTAAGATATATATATTAAAAAAATAAATACAAATTATTTTGATCTCATACACTTGGTTTTGATTTTCCATCAAATTGGTCTAAGTATCCCATTACTATCATCTGATTTTTATTTAGAATAACTAAGGAAACAAATGAAACTTAATAATCTGATCAAAGTACTGTACTTTTCATAAATAATCAAATAGTATCTCTAATTACTCTGATTTCTCTCTGAAACGTATGTATGCCACATAAGTATTATCATAGAATATTAAAAATCATGAAACAAATGAAGAATATAACTTATGAAAGTGTTAATGTGTTAATGTAAGTTCATTAAACGATCAAGTGTTGAAATTTGTCTTCTGAAAAATTTCCAGTAGCAAAAAATCACGTAGATGTGAAAATCTATATCAAAGTAGCAAAAAAATGAAAAAAAAATGAAAAAAAATAATGTTGATAAAACCTCTTAAATCTCCAGTTCAAATTTGTATGCCAATTTAAATACTTGATTATTAACTATGAACAGAGGAGTCGCTAATGAAAAACATCATACATACATATATAATCATAAAATCACACCCCACTAATGAAAAAAATCATACATACATATAATCATAAAATCACACCCCATTGTATTAATAATTGACCTAATCAAGGTGTATGATTGATGATTTTAGAAGAATAACCTTGTACCTCTGATCGTTGACTTAAGTTTTTGTTGATTCTCTAATCCTGCAGATCGAATTGTAAGAATATTTATTTGAGAAAAATTACGCGTCTAAAATGCAAGCTATTACATTGAAATAATATCCTAAATACCTCTTTGATTGAGATATTCATGGTTGATTCCTTTCTATGAAGCGTTATATCATCTAAATATATCACACCATTATTCTCATGTTCTTAATATGTCAAGTAATTTCATTATTTGCTCATCATGAAAAACATTTAATAATTAATAATTATTAAGCAAAAGGGTTTGTGAAGGAGCTTGATAGGATAATGTAATAACTAATATGAAGATCACCTTGGTCAGAACGCATTTACACTAACCATTAAACTGTTAAAATATAAAAAATTATAAATACCGTTTTTTTAATACACTTGGTATTGTAAAATGAAGTTCCAAGGTATTGAAGACTCAGAAAAGAAGCTTTATCTAAATATTGTTCCCAATATCTCCAGTAATTTACACTTTCATATAATTCACAACCACGTAACCAATATCATTATTTAGTTTCAAGGATTGTAGTTTCACTGAACTTGAAACTTGAAAGAAATTAGAACAAGGAATGTAACTTGCAATAAAAACTTTATGTAAAAAAGCATTAGTAATTTAATGCTAAAGTTACGTCAAGTATATAAAAAAGTAATGTTTTTTAAAAAGATAAAAAAAAAAAACCAAAATGTCCTGTAGGACAAGTATGTGTTTTGTATGTTACACAATATAGTAGCATTGCTGATCAGTTGCGATAGAAAATTTTCATTCTTATGGTGGCTTAGACAGACAAACTGTTATGTTTATCAACGTTCCATGGAATCGCATAAAGTTCAAAACTTCTCTTATTTTTAATTCGATCTTTATCGTCTTTATTTGTTGGTAACAATGTCTTAATTTATTATATATTCATGCCATTTTGTCCTCTCTTTTTTATCGCATGAATGCGAACATTGAGCGAATTTGTTTACCTCGTCTTGAGGTAAAAATTGGCAAAGATTATTCACATGAATTAATATAACAATAATATTTCTTTGGTTCACAGTTTTACAATTGATTTCCACGAGAAATATTATTAGATCTTTTAATGATACGCGTTATCAATTGGTCTCTTACAATTTCTATTGAAATGCACTCTTGGCCATACTTAACAAAATTTTTAAGGTTTACATGAACAATAGGAAATTCATCTTTGGATTTACGATGCTTAAAATTCGTGGAAGACCTATAGATCCGCTTTTATTATATTCTTTTGTGGCGAGAGTGAAAAATTCTGCGAATCTAATTAAGAACACTCCTCCCTCTTCGGATCTCCGATTTTTCAGATATTCTAAATTAAAAGATTCCTAGTATTTAAGTTCTTAACCTTTCACGCGAATTGAATATATTCAAGATACTTAACAGAATTTGAAGTTTGTTAGATAGCGAGGCATTACCCCTGGAAACCATGGAAACCAGAACAATCATTGGACTTAAATAATGATTCGGGTAGAACTAATGTAGACTGGAAGTATTGGGAAAGCTGTTTGGATAGAGCTTCTTTTACGGATCTTCAATACCTTGAAACTATGTTTTTGCCAAGTGGTATTGAAAGTTTAATAATTGAAAAATCTGGTGGGAACATTTTAGAAATTGATATACGTTTTCCACTCAATGAGTTTAAAGATTATCCGGACAAAAATAATCAACTGATTAAGGCAATATCAAAAAAATGTCCACGTTTAAGAAAGTTAACTATAATTATTGACCCTGCAAATTTGATAGAAATTAGCAGAGTTTTTTCTAATTGTACACAATTAGAAAAAATAAGCTTTGCAGCGAATAAATGTGTATCTCCTAATGGAGACGAATTGTTAAGGATAATAAGTAATGTATCTCCTAAAACTATACAAAAATATTCATTTGGACACAATTGGAATTTCACAACAGTCGATTTAGAATCGTTTTTTGAGAATTGGAATACAAAAAAAGGCTTCCTCTTAAATTCAAGAGTATTTATGAGCAGGTTAAATGGACAAATGAACACAAAAAGTTGGTGGATAAGTATAGTTCGAAATAAAAGTTTTTCTTTCAATTATTATATTATTTTATTATATTAAATTTTTATTATAAAATTTACTATATTCTCTTTGTTTATATTTATAAATAAAAGTCATAAAATTAATTTATATTAAATTATTGCTGTACATTATAAAATGATAACGATGAATCGAGTGGATCATTATTTTACTAAAATGTGAAATAAACGGATAAATAATTTAAACTTTTTTTCTACTTACCTTAGAGTTAAGTTTCACGGCAATTCTTGCTCTTATGAAGTAAATTATAAAACAAAATACCGTATATATTCAATGTGCAACATTTTGCTTTAAAATGAAAGGCTGTAAAAAAGATCGTTGATTTGGGTTATAAGAATTTACCTATAATTGAATAGTGTTCATAAGAAAATTAAATTCGTACGTTTAATAATAATTATATATAAAATAGTACATTCATTTTGGTCTAAATCATGTTTAATTTCGGCTGTGACGAATTTTCAAGGTGACGCTACACTAGTTCCACGCTTAATGCCATTATTGCCATAACTTTGGTAATTTAATTGTAAAGTAAGAAAATTAAAATATATAATGAAGACAAAAAAAAATTACTCTTTTTTGAGAAAAGTATTATAAACTCTTTTTTTTTTTTGAAAAAAAAAGAATTTTGTTCGTACATTTATTTGAGTTTTTTTTTGTAAAGAAAAAAATTATCTAAAGATGTCAGATAAAGAAATTCTGAAACACAAATATTTTTCTTTTGGTGGCTCCGAAAATGCAACATTTTTTTTTTTCATTTTTGTTAAAAGATTTCTTATTCATTATACTTTGAATGAATTAATGTCTATTCACATGTCCCAATTTCTAAAAAACAAATTTAAAGTCCTTATTCTTCGTAATAGTGAAGGTACTATTACAGGTTTTCTCTACACGTAAACAGATGTTTGACTTTTAGTACTTATTAAAAAATCTTTACCATATGAACGTATTCTATGACAACGTTAAAATTATACTATCTTAAGTTCTGTAGGACGTCAAAAAGGTATCGAAAAAAGTAATTAGGACATATGCGTGAATAGACTGTAACGCTGAATCAAAAGAATAGTAGGTACCCTTTTTTTACAAAAAAATTATTTGCTTTAACTGGATGTTAAATTGTCGTGACTCTCAAATGAATTAATGTGCAAAAAAAAAAACTAAATTGATATTTAATTATTTATTAGAGAATTAAAACTTTTTGCTTAAGTATAAAACCATTGAGCGAGAAATAGATGATGGTAAAATATATATATAAAATAAAATTATCAATTAATAATTAAAGTAAATTTAATAGTTAATTTTTTAGTAGAAAATTAAATAATTTTCATATTTTAGCTCAGAATAAGCCTGACCGAGTTTCAAATTACGGATATTTGCAAGTTACTCTCAAATTAAACTTTGGACTCTTCATATTATTAAAAGTAAATAAAAATAAACACCACATAAATATTGAAAAAATTTTATGTTAAATAGAATGTAATTATTAAATTTGTTTTCGTGTGAATAAGAAGTTACTCGCTTTGCAATCTACTTATGATGTTAGGAATACTATATATATTTTACGTATTGTTTCAATTAAAAAGACTAGTATTCCATTTTAAATAAGGTTATTAGATTAAATTACAATGAATGTGATATAACAATTTTTTTTTACAAAATAAATTTATTATCGAAGCATAAATAGAATTTGAAAAAAAAAGAAAAAACTGACAGATAATAACTTGCGCATATATAAAATTAAGTAAACGATACTGGAGATTAGAATATAATTGCGCTAGATCCTTAAAATTGGCGAAAATACCACTAATTTATGCCATTAGTCATAATTATTTTGAGTCTGTGAGATTTCGTCGTCATATCTTGTACTGTATTTTGGGTCGCGTTTCACCGATCGACAGGATCATTTCGCAGACAAATGTTTCACGATCATGTCACCGACAAGAAAATTTAGGTTTGAGTTAGGGTTAGGTAAGGAAATTAGAGTTAGGATTAGGGATAGGATAAGGTTAGATAATCTCAAAATTGTCAGTGAAATAACGAGCTAAAGTTGCGTTATTGTCCAAATATACTTGGGAAGTGGATTGATTATTCATACTATCAAAAAATACGTTGTCGAATTAAATATTATGATGTCGGGAAACTTATAGTAATATAATAGATAACGTGTACGTGTATCATTTGGTAAAATTATATATATTATTCTGAAGTGTGAGAGTGGTTGTACTAGTATGTAAAGCGTCTAGGTTCGTATTAAATATTTCTACGTTCAAAGTATGTTGAAAGTTGAGTTATTATTATAAGATTCTAAGCTATTTCTGGTTAATCCGTTGGTAAATTAGAATATTTGTTTGAATTCGTGATTTCTGAATAATTTCTGCACCGCGTCATCACATGATGCGAATAGATGTTTGTCAATAGTCTCAACATTAAAAATAGTCTATTTGATCCAACAACAATTCAAATTTACTTTACATAACTAAACAGTTACATGATTATCTGTCATGACGGATAGATGCCTGTATTTACGTTTAATACATATACGTATGATACGTGAAAATGCAACTCAAACAAAATAAAGTAAACAAGATAATTTTTTTGATTAATCGTGTCTTTGAAAGTATCAATCGAAAAAGTTGTCACCCAATGGATGGCTAATATGATTCAAATAAATAAAGTGATTTTTTAAGAGATATAACGAAACCTTTGATCGCTAATTTGATAGAAATTGCACGATGAACATAAAATTCGAATCTACAAGATTTTCGAACTTGTAATGTACAACCAGTATACGACATCTTGAAAAACATTTCACAATTTTTTCTAATTACAAAATCAAGATTCTTCACATCTAAAGTAGTAGGAAACAAATAATATAGTCTCTTTACAATTTATGAATACGTTGTAAAATCATTTTTATGATTTGATCTCAACATTAAAGCAATTTTATTTGCGACCAATTCCAAAATTAAAGACTTATATGATATATACGCGTCATGTTAATTTATTTGTATATAAATTTTGAACCAAAATTTATCGTAACGATAAATATGTACTGATACGTGACGCACCGACCTAAAATATTTTTTTTTTTACATTATAAATAATTGGGCAATATGCAGTCAAAGTTTTTTATATCATTATAATCTCTAATACAAAACCAGTGATAAGTAAGAAACGTTAATGTAAGATATGCGAGATTTCCAACTTACAATCAATAGCTATTACATATATTTTTTTGTCAATTTCTCCTATACTTGCAGTATTACATAATCACAATCATTTTAATTCGTGATGATGTTAACGCTTGAAAATTATATCCTAAATCAAAAACTAATATTATGCGTATTAGTAAAATATAATAAGAGTCTCGTATGAGAGTTATGATATACAATAACGTTTAAAATAATCCTTTCTTTTGAATACAATGTAAGATGAATTAATAATAATTCTAACAGCTTTATTTACAATAAAATTTGACGTAACCCAACCACACAAGAGTTTAAAAAAATAATGATATTTAGATATTATGACATTTCTGCAGGAAATGGATGTAATATAATTGAGGTTGTACATTAAGGTGGTGTGGAAAATGATGACAGAAACATGGGATAAATTGATTCTATTATTGCGATTTCTGTTGATTTAATTCTGTATATGTAACATGATAAATGGGTATATCATTTGGTATGGAGATAATAGGAGGTAGAAGCAGTTGCACTTGTTTGTGACTTGTGAGGTATTTATGTTTGTATTAGACATTCCCAGGTTTGAACTATGTTGAAAGTTGAGTTCACTATTATTTTCAACAATTTGTAAAGGTGTTTGTATATTAGAATAATTTTGTGTTGAATTCAATGTTTTCCATTGTTTCTTTTTTTTTCGTAGTGCAAAATGAATAAATAGTATTACAAAATCATATCATTGGACCGATCACTATTAAAATGCGCAGCACAAAATTTAATAGATCAACGATCGATATTTTTACGCTTTGCCTCATTTTTATTTTACGTAGAAATGTACGAAAACAAAATAATAATAATAGATCACGTGCTTCAGGTAATTATTAACATCCTTAACCTGATCTTTCCTCATTTGGCCTTGTACACTTCTTTTTGCATTATTTTGGTCTAATTCATTTTTTTTTCGACTTCACGTCATATTGTCATATGTCTCTAATTTTGTCTGGTTCATGTAGCCCCGTTCATATTGATTTACATAATTCACTTTAAATATTCCTCATTTTTATTTTAAATCATTTTGTAATTACTCTTTTTAGTCTGTTTCGTCCTTGCATTTGCCTCACTTTGGTTTGACCCATCTTGTTTTTGTCTCACTTTGTTAATTCGAAATATATCAATTATTACGCAAGAATCCAACACCAACTTATGGGGTACTTAATTGGTTTTTCTCATAAAGAAATTCGGAATTTTTGAAAATACCGTTAAATGAAAGTAAAAGATAAAATAACGATTATGTTTAAATTAACAAAAAATTGTTTCATGCGATAAAATGTAAGAAAAATATTATATTCTTTATTATTGCTTTTATTTTACTTTTTTAAAAAATTGACATGCACAAGTTGGAAAAAATTTTTTGCATGTTAGAGAGAAATAGGTATATAGATGACATATAAATGCTGAATATACAGTAATTTATTTACAATATGATTATTATATTAGTATAATAAATTATATATTTACAATAATACAACTATTTGTATTTGACTATTTGAGTGATATAATTATATTTACAATGTAAACTACTGTATATAACTAAATTAGAATGATATCTAATATACACTATGCAGTAGATTGTTGATACAAACTGTTGAAAAAGCAACATATAGCTGGCCATGGGAAATCAACGCAAATTTTATTTATAACATGAAAATAGATGTTTCAGCACTATGGAATTTATGATTTATTTATATATTACAAATTCATTACAAAAACAATTCCAAATAAGTAATCTATTTATCTATTACAAAAAAAAACTCAAAAAAATTCCAGCGTAACATTAAAAAAAATTCATCTATTGTTACCAATAAATATCTCAAAGAAGTCCATTAGCAATCTGTCGATACAAAAAAAATTATATTTAATAATATTTTTTTTTTAAAAAAAAAGATACATTGGCGATTTATTATTGCAAAAGAAAAAATTATCATCACATTGTAGCGATCCATTGTTACAAAGCAAGAAAAAAAAATTTTATCATCACATTGTAGTGATCAGAAAAAAAATCTATAAAATATAAAATTATTTTATCATCACATTGTAGCTATCCATTGTTACAAAGCAAGAAAAATTCATAAAAAAAAATATTAATAAGCTATAACTATTACTGGAAAAAGTTACTTATTAACAAAGCGTCAGTTACCAAAATTAAAACATAATCCCAAATTATACATTAATAATCAACACGGAATTTCGATCAAAATCCGTATAACTAAAAAAACATGGAATAGATTAGGCGCAGACACTGATCATCAGGCACAGCCAGATTACACATTGCACAATTCAGAAATTTAGATTAACCTGTATAAATATCTAATAACGGTTACACAGGAATTTCTTTAGTATATAGATATATAGAATATAGATATAGATATAGATATAGATATAGATATAGATATAGATATAGATATAGATATGGTTACCCCTACGGACACATCAGTAGGGCTTTTCATACAGATATAGATATAGATTTATAAAAAAAGTAAATTTACAAAGAATCAAATTCTGGTGTAACATTTATATGTAATCCGTAATAAACAAACTGCGGTATGTTAAACCATTAAAGTTGTTCTTACATGAACTTTATAAAAATTTGGCTTAATGAAAGAATGAAAGAAAATTTTTGGTTGGAGAATTCAGCGTTTACTTGAAGGATAATATCGTTGTAATTTTGGGTCTTGGTATGGCGGTAACTAAATATTGTCAATATCGATGTTCATTACAAATTTTTACAATAAGTTTTGTTGAATAATTATCCAGGATTGTTTACCCAATTGTGATTATATCATTATTAAGTTTCATAAAAAAGCTTTTGGAATTGCTTTTTGATGTGCAAGTCACAGATATGAATGAATGGTGAAAGTAATTTATAAACATAATTATTATATAATTTTTACATAATTAATCTTTGTTTCTTTTAGGAAATATTTTTTTTTAACAACGTAAAAAAAAATTTCATTAACTAATGAAATTCATTGTATTGTTAGAATATATTGGTATCTATTAAAAAAAGATATACCTGGCCTAATTTAAGTTTTCATGGTTTTAATGACAAATAACACCTTGTAACCTATTCTATTGAAATTGCACTAGATGAATAGACATCTTTTAATACATTTTAATAATGTTTACTTAATATTTTGGTAAAAAATTTTGAAATTTTAAATCTGAAATTTGCGTTAAAATTTTAATAGTTAAATTGGTACAATGTGATTTTAACTTACTATTTTCTTTAGCAATAATAGATTGTGTGAACTAAAGACCAAGTCATCATTTTACTATTATCGACTCCAAAAAATTGTGGTAAATTGATCGACAAATAGATCGCCGAATTACATTTAAATTATTTAAATTGTAAAGTAAAAATCTCCCAAAAAAGAGGTTTTCCAGAATGAAATATATTTTAATGAAGTTATTTGAATAGAAACATTTCTTCCACCTTTTTGTTCTTCTTTAGATTCATTTTATCGCTTCTTTTTTGAAACAAATAGATATAGTTAGACTTAAATTAACATTATTGTACAATAAGTACAACCGTTCTATCGCTTTTTTTTATGAAACAAATAGATATGGTTAGACTTAAATTAACATTATTGTACAAAAAGTATAAATAAAGTTAATGCATTTGTCCGATGACAAACTATAAATATGTTTGAATTTCAATACTTGCTTATACTGTAACATAATAAAATGGAACTTGTAAGTGTAAATGATGGTGATCCTACACCAAAATTGAAATCTAGTCCCGTACCAATTTATTTTGTTTCTTTTAATGTGAATGATAAAAATTGTATTCATTGTGGAGAAAAATACGCAGAAACATTTACTTATTTGCAAAAATATTGCAAAAAATGTTTATCGTGTTACCTATCTATAATAATCATCTATACTTGGACGTATATTTATTCACAAAGGACTTGGAATGTAATGAGCATGAAATAAGTAGAACAAAAGTGCCACAAAATATTCAAGAATGCTGTAAAAATTGCTTGATAATATTAGCTTTTAAACAAATACCTACTAGTAGTATTTATCGGAATATATGGAATGTGATTGATTCATGTACTTTTTATACAAAGATTCAGACATTTTATACAAAAACATAATTGAAAGTGAAAAATACTGTAAACTATGTGGAAA
>JADRCO010003257.1:0-10594 GCA_021464525.1 Rhizophagus sp. LPA8_4_AMF
AATATACAAAATTTGAAGTAATTTTAATCATTGGTTTCTTATTTATCGCATTTTTGCAATTCTGATTACTTTTTGCCAGCACTGTATATAATCCTCCAAGATCTTCTTTATATTGGAAATGCCCTCCTTCTAAACATGTCATAAATGATGTATGTTGCATACTATCAGGATATTGTTCATGAAATTTTTTCTATAATGTCCGTTTATGATCTTGAAGATATAATACAGGCAATCTACTTTTATTATCAGTCTTGTATAAACTCATATTTACATTTTTTTTATCTGCAAAAAATAATTCAAATTGACTTAGCATTTCTTCTTTTAGCTTGACATGATGAATGACTGGTTTTAATAATGGAGGTACGCTATAATTACTAACTCGTGCATATTTTTTGGATTCAGAAATAGTATGTCTCCCAACCTTTCAATACACAAAGTAATAATTAATTATTATTTATGCAATGTTAAGTTAGGAATTTTTATTGTATAAAATTTGTATACCTACATTCAAATTTGTTTCCAATTCTGAATAAGAAAATTCATCTGCAATAATTGATAAAACCCTACGTTTACCATCACTGTTTTGCTTATTATCATCCAATGCACGTCTAAAAGAATTCTAAAAAGTCTTGGTTTTTTGGGCATGTGAATGGGGGTGCTGACAAGAAAACCTATTTTGCTAAGTTGTTGAAATGTTGCACGATCTTGTTCAGGTTGGGATGACCTAGACCAAAATTGATACTAATAAAAATTGTTCATCAATATAATTTTTATCAATATTATTTCGTATAGAATTTAGATTGTAAAATGCATTACCTCTGATTCTTTATTTGACTAAGAAGTTACGTTATAGCTACCGATATCCTGAAGCTTAGATTGCCATGCTCTTAATTCTCAATCACTAAATTTAGAGTTCTGAATTTGACCTGACAGATTAGGTGACCTGACGGGTTGACCTGAAATATTTAGATCAGGTCATCAAATTTATGACCTAACCTGTTGACCTGATAATAATTAAATAAGAAACTAAAAAAAAACGTTTTACAACATTTTTTAATAGTAAATCTAATAAAAAAACGTTGCAAAAACGCTTTTTTAATAGATTATTTAATAAAAAAATGTGTTACAACGTTTTTTTGAAAATTTATTAAAGAACGTTGCAAAAATATTTTTTAATAGAAGATTTAATATAAAAAACGTTTTGCAACATTTTTTTGAAAATTTGTTAAAAAGTATTGTGAAAATCATTTTTTTAATAAAATATTAATAAAAAAATGTTTCTCAACGTTTTTTTGAAAATCTGCTAAAAAATGTTGCGAAAAACATTTTTTTAATAAAATATCATAAAAAAATGTTTCTTAACGTTTTTTTGAATATTTGTTAAAAGAGTATTGCTAATCTTACCCGAGGGGAAATCCCTCCCCCCCCTGTAAAAAGATTTTTTAAAAAATTAGATTGGCAAATTTTATATAGTAAAGATTTTCGTAATTCGTAATATTTATTTGCTTTTGGTAACGTTAGTTATTCTTTTTTTTTTAAAGAAAGCGTTAGTCGTCAGACAATTTTAAAGGTAATTGCTTGTTCCTTTGTTTTTAGTAACTTTATTTTGTTGTTAAAATGGCATTAACATAGTTTTCTTTTAATTTTTTAGGACGATTTCTTCTTAGGCTTTCTCGAGACTTTTATTCTTAAATAATCTTGAACATGGTTGAATTTTTCTTTGATAAGTAACTCATCAGATAAAACGTCTTCTCTTTTCTTAGGTCTTCTCTTCAGTTCACTTTTTTTTACATCTTTTAGGTATGTAAGTTGGGAGTGCGGATAGTGGCGTGTGTATTCTTATCTTTTGCGGTTAAAACTTTTGTTATTAAACCTTTTCTTTTCTTTTTTTAGACAGTTTTAAAATGTCTTTGTGTCTTTTGGTGGCTTTTTTTCGTTCACTGAATGACATTAACATTTTTTTTTGAAACGATTTCTTCTCAGTGGTGATTTTAATAGGTTAGCCGTGCATTTCTTCTATGGTATATTTCTTTTTGTTTGTTAAAATGATATTAACGTCATTTTTTTTGTCTCAGAAACGATTTCAATATGTTAGGCGTTCATTCTTTATCTAAGGCATTGTAGCGTATAATAAAATAGTTGTTAGGCAGTCTAATGATAATATCATAGATGCAATTTTATGTAGTTTTCGTAATAACATAGAACCTGATGAAGTGAATTGGTTAGTTAGTTAAATTATAATGTGAAATCAGTTTAGTTTAGTTATTACGAAGATATTATCATTGTACTTACAATATTTAATGAACGGCTGCTAATCAGCTTAGATTTTAGGTTTAATTGATCCACTTGTAAAATTGATCTGAAAAACAAAAGTGAATTGAAACTGCTATTTCGTATTTATTACTATGTTATATGAAATTTCAAAAAAAGATTACGTGAATTTTAATTAACCAGTAAATTTGCAAGTTGCACGGTTATGGCCTTTTTGCCCACAATTATGACAAGTTTTTCTATTATCTTTGCTACTATCTAATTGAATTTCACGGTTTCTTTGAATATTACAATCTACCGATTTTAAGCAAGATTTTCTGTTCTCCTTGTCTTGAATCTCAACAGCACTTTTTACTCTTCCTACCGGCCTTCCCTTTCTAACTGTAATAACTGGATTCGCTACACCTAATTCTTCATTATTTAATGCCTCTTTTGTCTGATTTTGATTGTCTAAAATTTCCCGCTTGCTTGCCAAGAAATCTTGACACATGCCAATTAATTCTTCATATGAATTTGTGGCAAGTGCTAGATTAATAACTTTTTTCATCATACCATGTGCACGCCCATACTTTATACGGTTATTATTAAGTTCTTGAAGATTTAGAGTATACAATTCGTTGCCTCTTATTTTTGTTAGATGTCCTAAATCAAAATTACCCGTATTACTGGTTATTTCATTATTCAATGTATTAGAACAGAGGATAATAGGAGCTTGATGAATTGCAGCATTTGATGTAATTTTATCTTCCTTATACCAACGACTAGAAATTAACCTAAAAGATGTAAATTAAAGAAATTATTATTGACTCATAAAGGATGTGTTATAGTATAAAATAAGGTGACGTACTGACCCAATATGCCACTTTGCATTTGGAGATGTTCTTAAAACTTTGTAAAAGTGCCTGCATAGATACCCGTGTGTAATTAATAAATTACATGTACATCTATGAGACCCATCGGAAATTAATATAACATATTGGCTTTTAGCTCCACATGATACTACAATTTGCCAAATTTCCACAATTTCAGATTTTGTAATTGTTGCCATAATATCACTAAATAGGATTTTCGCAAGTTCATAATGATCTTCACGTACACCTTCACTATAATCATCTTCAGTGTGGGTCTTAATAAAATAAAATAATTAGTAATAAACATAAATTTTACTTGAATTGTGTAAAAATAAAACAAACCTTAACGATCGCCTCCCATTGTACAATTTCAAGTATAGATGCATCATAATAAAAACATTCTTGCATTTGTTTACAAACCGGTATAACCATTGGTGCCATAAGATAATCTGAAACAATTTTTTCAATAGACGCAAAGTATCTTTTGGTTACATTCTCCAATCCAACACTTGGAATTTCATCTTTATATTCTTGCACCCTAACATAATTTGCTTCATTATCAAGTAATTGTTGAATTTCTTTTACAAGTGTTAAAAGAGATGAACTTGAATTAACACTATCATGAACTTTTTTATTCAAACTTTCTACACGTTGAGTACTGTTTGCACCTGCAGTAAATTGGATATTGATATAACAAACGGCCCATTTGGCTTTTAGTGGATCCAATTGTCTATTAAGATAACCAGATATAGTGGGATATTTTTCTTTTAAATTTTTCCATCGGACTTCAAAAATTGCAGGAGCTAAAGTATTTCTACATTGAAAGAAATCTTTTCGAAATTCATGAAACACTTTTGTAATAAGTTTACTACGCAAATTTTTTTTAAGATTTAAATCAATGTGAAACAAACATAAACAATGAGCAGAATTAGGATATATAATTGATATTGCGTTACTCATCGCAGGATCAGAATCAGTAAATACTACTCGAGGTACCAAATTTTCAGTAGCTTTATTAATCATTTCTAATGCCCATACAAAGCTTTCTTCAGTTTCATCTTCAAGAAGTGCTGTTGCAACTAAACGAGTTCGATTACAATTGTCTATTGCTGCAAAAAACAAGCAACCATATTATATTTATTTGTTCGTGAGGTTGTATCAAAAAATATAATATCATGATATCTTGTCCACACATGCTGCTGCTCCGGTGACATCCAAATTAAACCACATAAACGATGTTCTGGTCCATCAAATTTTGTTTCAATAAACCATCGTGAATCATTAGTTTTTTGAGTATATAAATATTGAAGCATATCAGATGCATCAAATGCTTGTCTAATTGTTAAATTTTTTTTAGCTGCTTGAATAGCATTGTATAGGCATTTTTGATTGATATTTTTTCCTGGAAATTGTCCACCTAAAAGATTTCTAATATTTCGTGCACTTGTTATACTATGAGATACACAAAAGTTAATAAATTCAATCATATCTTCATCTAATTTGCGATGTTTGGCTAAAGTAATTGATGGTGAAGGTATAATCTGATGATTATGTTCATCAACAATAGTCGTAAATGATATATTTGAACTATACTTTGGAAGATTTCCGTTAACATGCCATTGATAATTAGTACGTTTGGACTGCTTATTACGTTGATTTTCTGGATTAATCACTTTTTTTGCCTGATAATGACCAGCACAACAGCATTCCCAAGTTATTTTTCTTACTATTTTAATTCCATTTTCTGTAATTGTTTCTGTTCATCTTCGTCTAATACTAAATCCTTTTGCTAAAGAATATTCATTTAAAAATTTTTCTGCATCTGACCAAGTTTGAAATACTTGTCCAACATGTAATTTTAATTCCATTTCTTCTTCTAAATCATCAATATCAACAAGCGTTTCCTAATGAATAGAATAACTTTTAAAATGATATATATATATCTTTAAAAGCAACCAAATATTCTTATAAAAAATTTCAAATCAAAAGAAATTCTGTTAGAAAAAATTCTTACCACGTTTATTTGTTCTATTTCTAAGTTTTTATTTCTCTCTGGCTCATTTTTCTTTCCAAATATTGAAATATTTGAAGAATCTTCCAAAATAAGATTTATACGTTCTGTATGTTGTTCTTTATCATCAGGCGAACTTGACCTAGCTCTTTTATTGCATTTATTATTAGACATGTTACTATTAATATTCATTATTAAAACAAAACATGTGAAACAGTTAACTATTTTGTACAAACAAGTACAAAAAAGAACGCGAAAAACGTGAAAATTTTATATAAAGAAATTTTATTGTGTTGATCAAAATGTAGTACAAAATTATAAATAACTGATCATATGATTAGTTAATGTTTTGATGAGCCAATAAACAACTGTAATACATTATCAAGGGGGGGGGATTTTCCCCTCCGGGTAAGTTTAGTTTTTTTCTTGTTAAAAAACGTTGTGAAAAACGTTTTTTTAATAAAAGTCAATAAAAAAACATTTCACAATGTTTTTTGAATATTTGTTTAAAAACGTTGTGAAAAACGTTTTTTAATAAACATCATAAAAGAAAAACATTATGCAACGTTTTTTTGAAATTTTGTTAAAAAATATTGCGAAAAACGTTTTTTTAATAAAATATTAATAAAAAAATGTTTTTCAATATTTTTTTTGAAAATTTGTTAAAAACGTTATGAAATAACATTTTTTAATAAATCATAAAAAAATGTTTTGCAACATTTTTTTGAAAATTTGTTAAAAAATGTTGTGAAATACGTTTTTTAATAAAATATTAATAACTTTTTTACATTTTTTTTTTATTATATTTATATAAGTCACAAAAGAAATTGCTTAGCAGGATAAATTTTTGTCAGATAAAAGTTTGCTTAGCAGACATAAAAATAATTTGCTTATTGACCTTAGCAAATTTTAAAATTTTCAACTGACCTATATATATATTGTTTGGGATCTTATTTTGCTGGATACCTAACAAATATTATGTAAATTTATGGCAGTTTCTAAAAAAATTAGATCTATTTTCAATGCAAACAGAATTTCCTAAGTTTTGATTAAAATACTGCTATATATTAATATGGGTTTGTGATATTATATCATCAATTTGTAAATTAAGATCAGCAAGATTGTCTTTTATGACTAGATAAAAATGACAAGAATATTTTAACATTAGTGATTTATATGTAAGATAGTATGTTGCAGCTTCTGGTCAGTCAAATATTATAGCTAAAATTCTAGAATAAAACCAAATCAGTTTGTTATTTAAAAATAAATCAATACCCTTTTTATTTAATTTTAATAGAGGGTCTAGTAATATTTTTAAAGATCTATGAAAGTATTTATAAACAGCAATTTTAAATGTTTTAAATTTTCTTTTAGTAATATTATTAGATTTTAGAATTAGCAGATACGTTAATAATTGTTTTACATCTTTTTTGTTATCACTCTAATTTTTAATATTATCAATAAAGACTAGACAAGTAAATGGAATGGAGTTGACATTTTCCTAATATGTTAACATTTGTAGCGTTTGAATATAATATTAAAGATAAAAGCTTGGTACCAAGTGGTAGGGATTTTATTGCATTTTCTTATTATATCCTAGTATTTTGTTCATTATACTTTTTTTCACCATTATACTTTAAATTTATATGAAGATTAGTAAACATTCTATAATATTAACTTGTATATTTTATACAAAAGTATAAAATAATTACCTTAACTTTCTTAAAAGTTAATGCTAAAGATGTTAGCTGTAACTGTAATATTAAGACATAGTATCATAAGTAATAGATTGCAACCTACCTACTTTAAAAAGCAAAAGTTGTAATACTGTAATTAGGTTGTAATGCCATTAGATTGTAATGCTGTAACTATAATTTTGGCCAGAATTATGCACTTAATTTTAGCAGGAATTATTAACTTTCCTAAAAAGAAAAGTGATATTATACAATATTCCAGTGTCGTTCCCACCAAAATCAATTTTTGTGAAATAGCTAACGCCAAAAAAAAAAGATCTGCATATTCGTTTTAGCTGGAATTACAGATTCAACTGAAATTACATTAATTTTAGCTGAAATTATAAATTTAACTGAAATTATTAAATTTTAACAAAATTTTGTATTTCAGATTTTGGAAAATGCATTGTGTAATTTCAATTTTAAGGGGTAAATATAATTATAAAAAAAAAATAATTAAAAAACTTTTTTTGTAAAAAAGTTTATATATAAATTATGCATAAAATTTTTTTTTTGCAAGGTAGTGCAATTCATGAGTTTATTAATTATAAGAATTACAGAAGTATCTGTTATTTATACAACTAATTGATTAAAACTCTGAACCAGTCCCCCATCCATAAGATTGCTCCTGTGCCCTACCATCTCCATAATTATGCATAAAATTAATTATTAAAGATATTATATTAATTTATTACAAATTTTTGAAAAAAATAAAATACTTTAATTTCCTACCACTCACCCCTAGGAATTTTGGTTCATTATATAGTTTTTATCTTTATATAAATGTGTATGCAGAACATGTATGTAAATGCGAAAAATGCAACGTGTCTTATGCATCCTTGAAAATTAAAATTACGCAATATATAATTTTTACTGATATAATTAATTTCTTTTAATTTAATTTTATGGCATTAAGATAATAGCATTAAGGTATTACTACCAGATTACAACATTACAGCCTAATTACAACATTACAACCTAATTACAGCATTACGAAAAGTGTTGTAACCATACAGTTAAACTTTTATATAACAATATGTTGGGACTCATATGAAAAAATTTAAAATATATCATTATATTAAATTATACCGATATTTATATATCCTCACATATAGTGGAAATTTAAAATTTTATCGGTATATCAAATTTTTAATAGTATATCAGTATATCAAATATTGGTATATCGAGGTCTAACTGTAATACCTTTTGCTATAATATTACAGCATCAGCAAATCAATTATGGCTAACATTTTTAGTTAATGCAAAATTTTGTGATATTTTTAAAATTAATAAAATATTTTTTATACAGTTTCTGATATAAAGAAAATATTTATTATTATTATAATTCATTATACTAGTTTTAGTATAATTTAAATTTGGTAATTTTATATTATCCATATATTTGCAGCTTGTTAGATAGATTTTGGAAGAAGTGATTTATTTAAATTTGTATATTTATTAAAGAATTTAGAATTACCTGTTACATTATTAAGTTTATATTTTGTAACTAATGATATTAAATTACCATATGTTTCACTTGAATAATTAACATTAATTTTTGATTTGAATTCTTCTTTATTTAATTCTGAATCAGAATCTTCCAAGATATTTTCAAAAACATTTTCATTTTTATTGTAATCTATTTTTTTTATATTTTGATCAATTTTATCAACCTCTGAAATTAACATCATACTTTGAAAACTCTGATTATTTATTTTCAAATTTATATTTTTATTATTAATACAGGTTAAAATCGATATTATTAGGTATATATTGGGTACCTGATATGTACCTAATATGTATGAGATATATACATGATATTTAGTAATTATACATATATTGGATACTCAATATCTGTAATGACAATGCATAAATTCAGTGACATATACTATAGATATTATACATTTAATACACACATATCAGGTAGTAAAATATCAGTCATATATCATAGATTTATTAAGTACCTGATATATTATAATAAATATCAGGTAAATATTATATACTTATCAGACAGTATCCAAAACATACTTAATAATTATATATCAGCTATAATTTTTATACATATCAGGTAGCTAATTTGGTAGATTTATAATTTAAATTCAATTGCTTTATTTATATTTTTAATTAATAACACAAAAAGATCATTACTTTCTATAAAAATTTAATTAATATTATATGAAGCTGAGATAAATAAAATAATATAATAATAAATGTATTTACTTATTTACTACCTATTTTATTTTATTATATGATCTGTTTAATTGATATTTAAAAAAAGAGTAATATAATGAATATTAATAAAAGAAATGTTAGTGTGAACATTAATAAGTATTAGAAAAGAAAAGGAATGTTAGTATAAATATTAGTTGAAGTGTTAAAAATATTAGTAGAAATATAAAAATGTTAATAAAAATGGTTAGTAGTAGAATATATAAATAAAAACTAACAGAAATGTTAAAAAAAATGTTTAGTAGTAAAATATATTAGTAGAAATATCAATAGAAACATTGGTAGAAACATTAGTAGAAAAAATGTTTAATAGGTGAAAAAACATGTTAAAGAAACATATTAATAACAGAAAATTTTAATAATATGATAGAAAAAGAGAAATGTCAGTAAAAAATGTATCTTTGTATTTTTTTAGACAAAATAATAGAGTAAAAGAAAAGGTTTTTAAGAAAGAAAAAAAAACACGAAAAGATAAATAAATAAGTTGCATTAATGGTATATTTTTAGTATAAAATAGGAAAATTAATTTGTGATCTGCCTAAGAACCAGTGAAAATTACTATATAAAATTGGAGAGAATTTTAAAAAACAATTAAAAGTGTTATCTTGTAATTTAGTAATTAAATTTCGATGAATATTTTTTTATTTTGTAGCTCTCAATGTTCTCTTTAAAATAAAAACAAAATCCAAAATTAGATTTGTAGATTGTGAGATAATTGCCAAAAACTATTTTTTTGAGAAGTAGGTAGATTCCAAATATGAAATCTGCCTATCTCCTGAAAAATAGTTTTTGGTGATTATCTTATGATCCAGTAATTGGATTTTAATGAACTTTATTTTGTTTATATTTCTCAAAGTCCTCTTTAAAATAAAAAAAAGTTTATTAAAATCAATTACTGGACCACAAAATAATGCTTTTAATTGTTTTTAAAAATTTTTTCCAATTTTATATAGTAATTTTCACTATTTTTACTGATTCTTAAGTGGTTTACGAATTAAGTATATTTTAAAGAAATTTAAATACATTTAAAATATATTTTAAGTATAAATTGTTTTTATAAGGTTAATGATAGTAATATAATACATAAAATAAATTGAATCTTTGATAAATTGGATTTGATATTATTTCAGATTTTTCTCTTAAAACCAAATTTGTCATATTAAATCAAATATGATATACCAGATTTAATTAGTAAAATCACAATGTTTCATAAATCAGATTTGATTTTATATAAATTTGATATATCAAATTTTTCTAAATTTAGCATTAGTGTATCCTTTTTTAACATACCTTTATACAGTCAGATCTCTATAAACGCACTCCTTTGGAACCAGGTATAAAGCATACATTTAGAGAAGGTGTGCATTTATAAATACATTAATTTTTATAATATTACTCTAAAATTTTTTTTTTTTTTTTTTTTTTTTTTTTTTTTTTTTTTAAAAAGGCGCGATCATGTTTATTGATAATAATGCTAAAGTAATACAATAAATTTACAA
>JADRCO010003258.1:0-10584 GCA_021464525.1 Rhizophagus sp. LPA8_4_AMF
TAAATTTTCATAGTTGGTTGTCACATGACTTCGAAAAATATTTGGGGTAGGTTACTTATGACCCCTACTGTAATTACAAAATCATCCGCAAAGATTTGTTCTTTTTCACTAACAACAGAACTAACTGTGTCATCAACCGTTTTATCAGAGTCATAAACACTAATAATATCCATTTACAATCTATGATAATGATAAAACAGCAAAAACCAATATTGTTATCAAATAATAATATAATATACGCGAAAAAAAGGATATTATATTACATAGTATTATTAAAAATCAACTTATATAGGAGGAATATTTAACAAAATAAAATATATGGAAGGTTGAAAGGTTAGTATGGTCAAGTGTCGCCAAAGCAATTTATTATATTTATTATGATACAACCATAAGTATTATGTATTAATATCACTTTATTTGTACTGTATATAGTATATACTGATAGTAAGAAACGCAAATCACATGATATATAAGGAGTAACGTAAAGTATTTACCAAAAAAATTTACGTTCCGTACCCTATATAAGAGAAGAACGTAATAGATCATGTGACTTTACGTTACTTACTCAGCCAATTTAAATAGTACAAAATTTACATCATCATTTAGCCATATAGGTTCATATTGAATATCGTATCACTATCATATTCATGCAAAATACGAAGTATACGATAATTAGTATATGACAAAATAATAAGCTTTTATATATAAACTATTTTATAAACTTTTTAATTATCAATATGAACATTAAAAAAGCTAAACAATAATATGTAAATATTGAACTCTTTAAAATTTAGTGATGATAGAATAAAAATGATCATTAGTTATACTTGTATGAAACCTTAGTAAACGGTTGAAAGTTTATGTTCCGTGCTAATAAAGTTATCGAGATTTTTGAATGAAAAAAAGTTTGCTAACCCAAAAGACACTTGAAGTATTCAGCCATATTACCAGAATTATGACGATTTTGTCAGACCCTGGTCAGCATTATTTGTAAAAAAAGGTTGCTTAATTCGGTACTTTCTTCACGTGGATGACGAACTAACTACTCAAAAAACTAGACCAATCAGTACTGATGATATCTATTACTCATTGCATAAAATAAGCTCTTTTTGAAAAGTATCCATTACTCATTACAAAAATAAACTCTCTTGAAAAGCTTATTTAATAAACGCTTTTTTTTAACGAAAATCACAATATGTCAGATAAACTTTCTTTGGGGCACAGGAGAGCTCTAGAAATATTATTAGAACCAGGAATAAAAGAGCTTCTGAAGGAGAGATCTAGAAAAACAGTTAATAGGACGAAATTAAAGAAGTGGATGGAAGACGGAGAACCGTACGAGGAGATAGATGAAATTTTAGGTATATATAATCATTTTACTAGTAGTAAAATATTCACAAACTTCTATCTATCAAACCTCTCTAGAATTCCCTGACAAAACTCGTAAGAATTATGTCTCATCTACTAAAAAAGTATCAGCTGGTAAGTTGATCGATATTTGATTAATAAAACCGAATTCACATAACTTTTTAACTCTTTAAAGGAACCGTCAGAAATAACTCTGATAATGAACGAGGAAAAAATTATAGAAGTCTGTCTAAGCTTCATTCCAGTAAAGATCAAAGAACCAGGGAACACTGCTCATCTTCTGATTTCACCAGTAATACCACCACTAGAACCACATATAAAAACTGTGAATATAGTGGTAAAAGTTCTGGACGAAGAAACTTTCCCAACTCAGTCAAATCTCATAAACAACATGCTTATTCAACTAAATCAACTGAACCTTCTGAACAAATATATCGGGCTTGCGGTGAAAGTGAGGATCAAAAATTATGAAAAAGGTCAAGAAAGACTAGACCCTCCAGCAACAGTTAGCAATTTAGTTCATAAATGCTCTTTTATGTATGCACTAGTCTTGCCAAATATGAGTCGGTTATTATTATGGCATCTTCGGGCCCGATGGTTTCGAGCTATCACATATTTCGACACCATGATGCTTATGTACGTTTTCTAAATATTTTTTTTACCAACTCTTATAATGATGATGATTAAAATGGAAATATATAATATAATAACAAAATGCATTTGATGAATTGTAATTCTTGTAATGTATTCATTTAGCTAGTAAAAATGTAATCACTGATGCTTTGGCAAAATATTACTGCTATGAGTTTTAATCCCACTGTATTTTTCTTATTAAATGTGAAATAAAATTTATACTCTTAGAATAATGATCTTTATTTAGAGTTCTTTTTTTAAATTTTTAGCTATGACGATTATTAAATGAGATAGTAATGCTTGACATCGTTGTAAGATTCTCACGACCAGCATATCGCATAAGAAACAAATACATCTTTTTGAATCTAGTGAGAAAAAAGTGCTAATCCCCCGAATTTATACTTTAAGGTTACTTCATCTTGAAAAAGTTTTGCAGAATATAATCCTTTATATGAGTGAATTACTTCAGAATTCTGATGTTTATTGAAGGGCGCCAGACTTTGACTGTGCCGAGATATATGATGAGAATCAGGTGTTAATTTCACTGCACCTATGATACACGTATTTAACATCTATAAAAATAATTGGCATCATGTTGTTGCTCTTCTAGAATCAAGTTCAGTTGAAGTGTTATGACATACCTTTCTTTTATTCCCCAGAAATATACCTGTTTGATTAAATGTAAATAATAGTAAGTTGATCAGATTCATTGATTTTTCCACTTTACTTACATAAGACTCCAGGAGTCCATTAACGCCTCATCGTATATAATTTACAACCTGTTTTAAAAGCTCAACCTTCTCAGATTCAAGCCCTGGCTATAAGCCTGGCATTTTTCTGTCTAAGTAAGTCAATCTCAGATTCCATTTCGAAAAGACCTTTCACACACTATATGCAAACATTCAAATAATATAAAACACGCATCAGGAGTTGAATTTTTTATAGATTCTATGTAATATCTATAACTCTATATATCCAATATAAATTTGTTACATAAATTTTTATAAATCTGCTGTAATATATATAAATAACCTACTTATTTTTTATATAAACATAAAATATAAATAAATATAAAATTATTTAAATATAAAATTCAATACACATTTTATTTAAACTTTTCATATAAATCTATATGGGTTATATATTATATTATTTAATTTTAAAATTATTATGTTTATTTTAATATAACGCAAATAACAACTTTATTTGATCAATTGGATATAAGGTCTAATGTAAATACATCTGACAACAAATCGCAAAAGAAACTACAGACTAATACCGAAGTACTATGCTAAACACGTAACATAGGTCCGCCGCCGTTAAAATAAATAGCACCCCCGCAAGAATACTATATTTTACGCCACCTTAATTCACCAACCTTACCCAATCGCCTGAGAATTAATTCCATTAGGACCTATAACTTCATAACCAACTACGGATAAAATTTGTATTTACTTTGATACTTACTAAATCTTATTTGGAAAATTTATTTTCCAAAAAGGATAGGATTTGCTATTTCAAATTCTTGGTTACGATGCAGCCATGAAAATCCACTTATGATATCTGCTAATTTTTGAAAAAATAATTTTCTTTATTAGAAATAAAACAAACTATTAAGACACAAGATCTTACGTAGTACTACAATTATATATAAGCCTGCTATTTTTACTGGTATATTTTTTTTTTTGAGAAAACGGACCCATTCTTTCTTATTATTTAAAAAAAATGAACCTATTTTTTTTCTCTTTATTGAGCGCCATTGCAAAAAAATCCTAATGGATATTCCTAATGACTCGAACGTAAAAAAAAATTACATCTACGCAACAAAGTATTATGTCCTGCAATATAATTTATCTTAATGCAAATTATTTTAGCAATATATTCCATATTTTCTAAAAAAGAAGTAAATAAAAAAATAAAGAAATAGCTCAAATAACTAACTATACAAACTAGTTTATTTTATTTGTCAAATTGTATGTAGTACAGAATTATACTATTATCGCAATTTTCAGAATTCTGTATACGTTGTAGTTACTAGGTGATTATGATTAACTGGACAAATTATCCAAGTTTTGTCCAGTAATCGTCCAGTAATCTGATAATTTTTTTTATTAAGTAATTTGCATGGGGTAGCAGAATTTTGAAAACTGCGATAAACTATAAATAATTTCGTTGCACTACATGATTTTGTATGACCTACATTTTTTTTTAAGCTAATCTAAACTTTTATCACTATTGTTTTTTCATTCTTCTATAAACTCTTCAAAAATATTTTCCCAACTATCATCTTTCTTGTTATTATCATTTTTCTCTCTCCTTTTTCATCTTCACGTTTATGAAATTTTTTACAATCATCAATAACTTTTGCAACTTTTTCCACTTCTGGTATTTAACGTAAAATTATTATTACTTTTCAAAAAGGCAAACTAGCATCACGTGTATCATATGATATAATATATTCGTAATAATTTTAAACTAAAAGTTTTTTTTAAACTTTTTTTAATGGTCTCCATTTTTCCTCTTTTGCCATTACCCTATGAAAACACAATTTCCATAAAATGTATGTAAAAAAATGTTATTTAACTATATATTATTCGAAAAATCATTATTTGTTTATAATTTAAACATAATTTTATTTGATATAATATTAAATATTTATAAGTTGTATTGTAAATATAAATAAGCACTAACTTAATGTGCAAATGATATTCAAATAACATGTTTGCGAAATGCAATCATTACATAATAAGGTCAATTTACGTATGTTAAATTCCTATTGTAAAATTTGACTTTTATTTCCTTTTATATTGTCATTTTTTTGACAAGTTTTTCAACATTTGTCTTTTTACGAAGTGTTGCTGTGGTGTTGACTCTCTAATGTTAACAGAATAAATATTAATAAAAACAATTATTTATTGCACATTTAAAAGATACATACGAATTTGTTGATTTATTTGCCAATTTGTTTCCCTATAAAAACGAAATGTCTGATATTTGTATTTCTTTTGTCTAACTTTGTCTAAAAATTCATTATATTATGCGATTACTGTGTAATATTAGAAATTCTTATAAAATCAATTTATTTAAATGTTCTAAAAACATTTATTAAATATCTTAATATTGTATAAATTTTAAAATACAATACTTTTATTTTAAAAATGACTAATTGATGTGTGATACAGTATTGTGGTTAGTATAAAATTAATTGTATTAATTTATTAATATTATTTAATAAATTGTAGCAAAGTACGTAAAATACATTATCTAATGTTCCTCTTGTTATAATCGGATAGCCGCAGATATTTAAGTGATCAACGTACTAAATTTCCGTTGACAAAGTGCCCCTGGTGACACAACTATAACAAGGTGGAAACCCATCAATACTAGTATTAAAAGAAAATAAAAACTCTCCAAGTTCTTGCAGAAAAAGTCGTCTAAAAAAAAAGAATGAAGTATGAGTAGTTGTTCATTAATATAAATGGTAAAGAAAAAAAAATACCAAAATGTGAAAACTAACATGTCCAAAGAGATCCAGATCTGAAGAGTTTGCTGCTATAATATTCCTAGGTACCTCATCAACATTCAACATTATAATAGATCCATCTAAAAAAAGAAAAAAAAAAGATGAAATATTATGTTGCCTCACTGAAATTCAAAGAGCTAAAGAATATATATATATCCTATTGTCTAAAAAGAAAAAAAAACAAACTGTTCATTAGGAGGAGTAAAGAAAAAAAAGTAGAAATTTGTATTTACCAAAATTTCAAATCCAAAGAATTCCAAAGAACTGCCTAAAAAATGCAAATGTTAGTAATGTTTATTTAAAACCAAAAAAAAAAATTGCACATACTAAAAATCTCACATTGAATTTTTTTTTAAATTTTAAAACTAAAAAAACCTTGAAAACTCATATAACTTTTCAAAAAAAATTAAAAAAAGGTTTTGTTGAAACTTTTTAAAGAAATAATTAAAAGAAAAGCTTCGATCTTGATCAAAACTTAAAAAAAAATTAAAAAAAGGTTTTCAAAAGCTTAATTTTTTCAAAAATGAAAATTTAAAAAGAAAATCAAAAAAAAAATTTAAAAGAGTTTCTTAAAAGTCTAAATCTTAATCACTGTAATGCACAATAGGGGAAATGAAATATATTTATTAAGCTTAATAATAAAAAAATGTCTATTATATATTTTTATTTTTTATTTTTATATCTCAAGGCGAACAAAGTTACAATACTAATTACATACAAACTATAAAAATAGCAGAAAAGTAATCAAAAAAAATCATAACCAAAACATAAGTCAAAAGACAGATGTTGTCACTTCAGAAAGAAAAAAATAAGATGAAAGTACCTAACCATCTAAGACAATTAGCTACTGCAAAACTGAAGTTAAGTGAAAAAAAAGATATAAAAACTAACTAATGAACAGAAGAAAAAAAAATTAGAAAAAAATGAAAAATCTATATTATCATAAAAAAGTAAACTGTATAAATGAGATTCCCATAAACCTGAATGTAAAAAATTACTACTAGTCCACCGAATGTGGGCAGATCTATCTAACTGATCAAAATGATTAGGATAGGATGGATGATATGGTGGAAAGGTAAAAGGTGCCAAAACCTCATGATCAATATGTCGTGAGCCAAGAATATTAGTGGAAGGTAACCTTGTTAAAGGTACTGTGCGAGGATGTTTATAGTCTTTTTGATATCTAACCTTTTTCTTGCGTGTAATATTATTAGCTAATTCCAAGTTTTAAAAGAAGAAGCACGTGAACCCCACATGATAATATTGAGTTCCTTCATAAAGGGACCAATAAAGGATAAAAAAGCTTGATGACAAATATTACGATGATCAATATAGTGATGAAAAATACTAGTTAAATCCATCAGGATAATGTTATGGATTAAAAGAACAATAGGGTGAGTTTGAGAGAAAGAAGGGTGTAAATCCCGATTAGAGATAGAGAGAAAGGAAAAAAGTTCCAAATTATTAACGAAAGATGAAAGGTCTACTATCAGATGAGAAGCATTTGAACAAATATTTTGTACTAATATTTGTACTAAAATAGTATGATATTAATCAATAAATTGATAATATTATTAATTGCCGATCTGTCTAAGAACGGCACTATCGTATATATAAAATACAGTAGTTTTTAAATCTGACATGCGTACAATGTAAAGTCATTATTTTCCATAGTAAAGTTATAATTTTTTTAACATATTATTCTTCCTTGGGTTTTTTTACATATATCATATAATTTTTATTAAAAAATATTGAGTCATCGCAGTTTTAGTATTTGTGAATTTATTGCCAACTATGCAGTTTTCGTTAAATTTCACCCCGCACATATAATGCTAAAAAAGTAAAAATTGTGCCAATATTGAATGAATTGACAATTAAATAATTAATAGATATTTTTTTTAGTAATTTGAAGTTGATTGATTATTACTATAAGCCATTTGTTGATATTCAAATATAATAATGTAATAAAAAGTTATAAAAATCGCATATAATTTTTAAATCTGACGCGCATGAAATGTAAAGTTGTTTTTTTCAATAATAAAGGTACAATTATTTTAGCAAATTATTTTTCCTTGAGTTTTTTTACATATATTATATAATTTTTATTATATATAATGAATTATTCCCTTCTCTAGTATTATGCAGTTTTCTTACAATTGTGCGATTTTTGCTTAAATTTAGCCATTAATTAACCCTGAAAAAAGTGCCGATTTTAAATGGATCGGCAATTAAAATACAATGAACAATAGGAAATATGATCATTGGTATTAGGGTGTAAAGTACATAAAGTACAAAAAATCAGACCCTCTGGGTATAAACGTGAATAATTGCATTGTAAAATATTAGTGGTAGGATACAAGAAAGTTGATTTCTTAGTACGTGTACTTTGAGTTTTAGATAATTAATTGCTGATGGGCATGTCAAAAGGATTGGAATGGATTCAAAGTTTAGTGAAGTTCCAGTCTACATGTCCATCCACAATATTTTGTTCAACAGGTTTGAGCGAAGAATTATTGACCATTAAATTGAAAATGTTAGCACGAAGAAGCATATTAGTCCATTGTCAAATATTTTGATCTACCACATAAAGATTATTTCAATTAAAAAGCCCTAAGGATGTTTTGTTAAAGAATCTAAAATTGACCACAATAGGATCAAAAGATGTAGCTCCCAAAGAGGTGAGTTGATCAGCGTAATCATTAAAATAATTATTGCTGTGTCCCTTGACTTTAACAAAATTGAAGGTAAGATGCCTATATTTCACGAGCCAGAAGATAAGATTCCAAATTAGAAAATTGTTTTGTTTAAGTTGTTTTTCCTTGGAAAGAGGTAAGAGTGATTCACATGATTATTAAAAGTAGTGATGCAATTAGCAGAGTCTATAAATATAGTACAAGTAGCAAAATATGGTAAAGTAAGAAGGGTGGTAAGTATAGCCATAGATTCTGCCTTATAAGATGAAGGGAAAAAAGCAGTAGTGCCTTTAAATTCATGGTGAGAAGTGTCAGGATGCGTTTGACACCAACCCAAACCACTTTGATATTGGGCGGTACCCAAAGATTTGATAGCACCATCTATATAAAAAGTGAAATAGGAGAAATCCACAAAATTGGATGCAATATTAAGTAATTATTGTTTAATATGCATTTGGCATAAAAGAGAAGAAAAAATTTGTTGTTTAATTAAATCAAGTTGTTATGCAGACTCAGAAGATAATGTAAGAGGAGCTGAAATAATTTGAGGTAGAAGGACATTATTAATTAAAAGGAATTTTTTGTAACATAAATGTCTAATACTAAATAAAGGTTTAATGGTCACAAAGTAAGGAATATTTAATAAAGAAGAAAAAGCTTTATGCTCTAAAGCTGAATGAGCATGAATTTTAATTAACAAAGTATGAGAAGTGCAAACAGTAATGACACACTTAAGACATAAGTCATGTGGAAAATAAGAATTTAACGAACAATGAGAACAGGATATGAGGACTAAAGGTTAACATCTCAGAGTTAAATGATGGTTTTGATGATCTGTAAAAGATACATAGTGTTCTAAATAAGTGATTGATTGTGTGGAAGAAGATTCTTGCAATAAGGTTTTACCCATAATGGATGATTTTAAAGTGTTATTCCAATGGACAGACCATTCAAACTTAGGGGTGTGTGAACTTATCTTAATAGGAGGAGATTTGTGGGTTCGTGAAGTACAGGTAAAAGTATCCTGAAGTAGATAAGTTAAATGACGCATGTCATTAAGGATATAGTTTTGTTCCAAACAGAGAAACCAAGTAGGTTTCACTTCGCAGAAATGAATATTATTCAGGCATTTGTTGTAACATTTAATTTCTGTTCAAGTTAATAGATAATTGCCATCAGAAGATACCAATTGGTTTATAAACATAATGTTCTTTGTACGCAAAGATTTTAAATCAGAAGTAAAAAGGTTAGAAATATAAACACAAATAGGTGTACAACCATCTTTAATCATGATGTCCAATGTAAGATCTAAATGAAAATTATAATTTGAAATTAACGCCAAACTTTTGGCAAGATATGAAGGATGCAAAACATCTGAAATATATTGTGAAATATTTGTGGGAATAGTAGGAAACCACAATTCATATTGAAGATGATATAATTTTTGAAGGGTAATAGGACAAAGTAAAGGAGTATTAAAAAGAGCAGATAAAATATTCAGTTGAGATTTAATTTGAATATCAAAAAGATTATCAATATAAGGAAAAAAATGATTAAAAATAATATTGTCTGCTATATTCAATGGAAGATGAAAACGTTGTTTAAAAAGGCGTTTTAAGGGAGCCATCAAGGTTTGACATTGTTTGTAAGTTAAAATAGTATGTTGAAGAAGATATTCTAATTTTGGCAAAATAACCTTATCGATGATATATTTGACGTGATCATGTGAAATATGCTTGTTTTTCATAATATAATAGTGATTGTAGATGACTTGTTTGCATTTAGCGACAGTTTGTTGATGATGGTCAGCGGCATTCACATGCATACAAGCCCAAAATGCGTTCTCTTTTGTTATAAGGGATAATGGAAGCAGAAACCACTTGATGGTTAAGGTGTAATGAAAGAGAGGATGAAGGTAGTTTCTTTTGGTTAGATAAAATCTTATATTTATCCATATTAACCACAATTTTCACTAATTGATAAAAGAGTTTGCAATAGTAAGTTTCTCAGTAATATATTTCACTGAATCGCTGAACCATGTGGTAATCCACTAAAGAAGTTGAAAAAGTATGAACAGTATTGTCTTCAGAATGAAGGATATTACGAAGACGTGGTACTGAATAAGTAAAGTGTATGTCAGGAGTGTTATTAATCTTGGCAAACATTGGATCATAATAAATGTTCCAAAGCAAGGGTGAAACTACTTCACCCTGAAAAGTCTATTATATATATGAACTTAAAAAAAGTTGATATTAGATTGACCCGTTGATGACGTAGATCATGGTGCAGTAAAAATCACTTGATTAAAAATCAGATGATCAATTAGTAGATCAATTATTATGTAATATTAATGTAAATCTGATTAAC
>JADRCO010003259.1:0-10580 GCA_021464525.1 Rhizophagus sp. LPA8_4_AMF
AAGTGTGCCACAAGTTATGGGCAGTTTAAAATCACTAGTAATTTATTATTGTTGCCGATCCTATTAATAAAAATCTTAATAATGATCGGCATTATATATGTTTGTGATTTAACCGATATCGCACACCCCAATCAAACGTGCATTTGTCCCAAACCTGCACATCGGCCTAAATTAGAAGATCGTCGCTGGTACAGTCTTAAGGCATTATTAAAATGGGCTTCTAATCTAGGCTGATGTGCAGGTTTGGGACAAATGCACGTTTGGTCTACAACATATATGCCGTATTGTCAGTTACCCATAATACACATTTTCTGAATTCCAATCCACACTCTTGAATATTCTTTATTACAAATTTCTGAAACAGTATCGGCATTGCATTTTGGAATATGTTGCAGTTGGGCAAGTATTGCAACAGGTGATTGATCATTTTCATTCCAGAATTGATAACAAAGAACGGGAAATTCTTTATTTGTCCACGTGTTGATTCGTTCACCATTATTCCAAATACTGGTGCACTTGCGACTTGACGAATTTGTTCATTGAAATGTAATTCAGAAATATCTTGATGCCATGTACGTAGACTAGATCTTGCTAACCAATCCTGAGATGTCTCTCCCATTAAAAACTCATAAATCAATCGCATACATTCAACAGTAGAGCGTAATGATGTTTGACCTCCTTCCAAAATACTTGTTGCAAGCCAAATTGTGTTTGATGTATATTCTCGATTATTTATTTTAAACTTTTTTTCGAAATTCTGCATCAGTAATCTGATTTGAGCGTCGAACTAGTGAACGGATTTCAGCAATATGGTTTGATTTCTGACTTTGAAGGTGTTGAGCTTTTGCTCCAAAAGACTGAGTTCGTTTTATAAGTGCTTGATTTTTCTTTTCCAACTTCGAATTTGAGTCTTCTAAAATTGATGAGAAGAATGATGCTTACAAAAGCTTTGAGAAAGATAGCTATATGCTTTTTGTTGCAAATATGGTGAAAATATCTCCTCTATTTGGCCCTTTTGGATATCGCATAACTGAAATGAGATTTCTTGCTGAAGATATATCTTTCTCAGGTAATTGTTGTATCATTGAAATTAAATGGGTTTTTTGTGGATTCCTATCATCAATAGGCGCTTCTTCATTAATAGGTAACACTTCATCAAAAAACATCTCTTCATTGACAGAAGATACATCTTCACCATTAGATGTTGCCTTTTCATCAGTTTTCCAAGATTTGCTTTATTTGCTTTTTTTAATTTGAAACCGGCGCTTGTATGATTTATATATACCCATTTCTTGCTGTTAAATTAGATGCATAGCTTTAACTATTTTGTATGTTAAGAAAAAAACTATATGAAATCATTAGTGCAACCATATAAACAAAGTTACGAAGCTATTTGTTACATTTAATATAAAATACCCAGTTTTAGTTTGAAAAGTCGAACTTTGATATATAGATGGGATTTTTAATCTATAATATTAGAAAATTTATTGGTAAATGTAAAAAAATGCTTCGTAACTTTATGATCATAGTTCATAAAAATTGATTAATCCCAAAATAGCCGAGAAAGAAGTTGTTATTCGGTCTGGGCATCTAAAAAATAAGCTTTACGTTTATATATGAATTTATATAAATATTATGTTGATCAAAGTTTCAATCAAAAAAATTTAAATAAGCTTATAATTAATAACCACATATAGTTTTGATTTACTTAGTTGACTGACCACCACATCGACACATCTCTTTTCATAAATACTAAGAGTGGAGGATACGTTGCAGTTTAACATTGAAGTATTGTATGCAATATTTATGATAAATTTATCGTTGCAATAGCTTCAATTATATTTAAAGAACTTAATATTAATTCTTATTCAATAATAATAATCTACAATATACGAATATAGTTAAATAGGCGATCATAAATACTCTGTTATTATTATATTATTTGTATATTTTGATTCTTTGACTATCCACCATCATTGTTACAGAATTCTTTGGTAATCCCTGTAAGTAATAAAAAAAAAACAAAAATGATTAATTAAAAGAGATTATAATATCAAAAAAATTAATAATTTAACAAAATAACTTCTTACCAGCTCAGAATTTGTTTACAAGATAAATAAATTTTCGTATAATCCAAACTCAAAAAATGTTAATTTTGAAAGTCCTGTATTAAAAAAAAAAATTTAGATCAAATATATCATGTCAAATACTGATAATAAAGGGCTAATAAAATTTACCTTTAAGTTCTTTTACACTTTTATTTGTAACATGAGTGTATCCAACGTTATGATACTTTTAAACTCCTATGGGAAAATGCAGAATTACCAATTATTCGTAGAGATTCATTTTTAATCCTTGTCTTACTTAAACTTAAGTGTAAGGTTCTCGTAAACCTAGAATTATAAAATTTTCGTTCGTTTTTTTAATAATTTAATTCGGAAATCCCGATGAACTAACTTCGTAAATTAGCCTCACCGATATCCGTGATGTACTGTATGTTCAATCAATCGACCAAGTTTTCTAAATCTAATAATCGGGAAAAAAAACTAATTAAATATTCAATAAATAAATATATATATAAAACTAATAGTGCATACTGTCATTCCAGATCAATTTAATTCAAGATAAGGATAATATGTTGAGCTATCATAAAAAAAAAAAAATCTTTTTTTTTTAATAAATAAATTAGAAAAAAAAATTCGTTTAGTAATAAATTAATTATATCTTTTCATATCTTCAATGTACAAATACCGACATCAGTAACATTTATGAAATTCGTTAAGTCGAGCTTATTAAAGGCAATTCTATAAATAAATAAAAAAAATCAATTATATATAATAAGCCGATAAAAAAAAGCATATCCTTCTTATCATACCAGAAAGTCTTGCAATATATCATCTAATCCTTCTTGAAGTTGATGAAGTTGAGAGACTTGCACTCGAAACAATAAAATTATGATATCAAAAATAATGAACATTAATTAATAATCAAAATAACATAAATATACCTATTGCCATCCATTTCAATCCAATTGACCAACTCCTATAGTTTCGGGTCAAGTTCAACAAGATTTTCAATTACATCTTGATCACAAAGTTTCGTCCTGGAAATATCTAAAAACTCTAAACTTGAATGATTATTGAGGTGGTGTCAGTAGAGTGCTTTCAAGATTAAGGGAATGTATGTTCACAAATGCCTAATAATTAATTATTAATTAATCTACGGTCCTGGGGAAAACACATTAAGAGTTAAAAATAATATTTACGCTGTCTTCCATTAACACCATTACAGTACGATAAATCCATCACTTCGACGTTTTGCGAAAGCGCAATTTGCAAATAATTTTCTCAAACGCCAATAGTCACTTTCGTCTTTGATAAATTTAAATTGATTAAATTCTCAAATCCTATAATTTTTAATTTTTTTTTTATATAAAACAAAATTTTATGATTAAAAACCTTTTATAAGTTAATAAAAATTAAATACCTTGTAATCTGGGAGAGCACGATCTTTAACCCTACAAGAAGAAACTCTAAAATAACAACTCTAAATAACCCAAATTTTTAATTTAGATATCAAGGAATTAAATGCATTACATAAACTCATTATAATTTTATTAAATTGAACCTTGTAATCCATTCAATCCTGTATCGGTTAATACTTCGCATCCTCTTACAGTGAGCTGACTCTCGTAACTGAAGCACGTTTGAGCATTATCGATAACTTCCAATAAGGAGTCAGTTGCTCGTTGATAATTATCTAATACAATATTCTGTAAATTACTGTGATTATACACAATTAAATAATTAATTTCAATAATTTGATAGTAATTAGACATCAAAATAAAAAATTATTCAACCATTCGCAAATCGTCTAAAAGTAAGGGAACCAAATTTGTTTAATTTTATCAACTCTGTCACTAGTAATTCACCAATGTTGGATGGAACATTAGCAGGAGAACGAATTGTTCTGACACTTATAGCGGAAGTCAAGTGTACTAATAACAATTATTTTACAGTTAGCCACGAATATCAAAAAAAAAAACAAAATAAAATCAAACTTATCGGCAATGCACACTTTGACTTCAAGCTTTCAACCTGAAAATCACGTTTGATGCCGTCTTTTCTCTCCCTCAGTTTTGACTAATACGATAATTCATTAGTTAATAAAAATCTTTCTAATATCTTTTTCAAGTTACAAACTATGCTCTTCATTTGTATCATCTGAACCTTGAGGAAGAGTTGGGACATCAGTTAAACGATGATCTCCACCAGAAAATGGTGGAGGTTGCATATCTCTCAGAATATTTGGTGGAAACCGACCTCGAAGTGTATGAATTCGTGGAGGTTGTCCAAAATTCGGAAGAAAATTTTGCAAAACGGAACATTATTTGGGAAACATTAGGCGGAATATTGTTTGGGATCACAAATCTGTGGCGGAGCTTGAAGTACATGTCTTTGACTACTACCACCATCACCGTCATTGTCATCGTCGTCGCATCGCGTCATCATCATCATCAGATTCAATTTCCAATCTCCTATTTGAAATTTTGAATATTTGAAATCCGTGATTTTCATTGCTGGCTGTTGCGGTTGTTGTGACGAAATATCGAGTTTTACATTCAAAGAAGTATTTGGCAAACCAACATCTACGAGAACCATATCCATTTGATCATCTCCAGATACCTTTCTAGGAAATGGTAAAATTTTCGTAGATGGGAAAAATTTTTGACAGATAGCTTGACCAGTTGAGAATAAGAGCAGTATTCTGAGGAAGTTTCAGGCTAAGGAGCAGTTGGAATGCTTATACCAATATTACTTTCTTCATTTCCATGTGCCAATTTTCGCTGTTTATTCCTTATCCGATCTTTTTTGATTGCCAACAATGCTTTATTACGAGCCTCGCATTGCCTCCTCCGCTGCTTTACTGCTTTAGTTCTACTTTCTTTGGTATATTCTGATTCATCAGCTGGTTGCGAATGACGAGATACCAAAGCTGGTTGTGGAAATAAATCGAATGTTAAATTATCTAATTATATGTAAATCAAAAGTTATAATTAAAAAAAACGTTATTGCTAAAAATATTACCGTAACAGTATCAAGCAAACCAGAACAACGTCATTGGATAACGTTCTTAAGGAGTGTGTTGTAGAAGGACAAGAAACTCCCAAGTTCGGATCCAGACCCCTATCAGGCCTAGAAATTGTGCTCAGAGTATTGAGACATTATTTTTTTGTAATTACTAATATAAATTGTATTTTTCATTCTCTCCATCTTTTTTAGAGCATCAAAGCACTAAGAACCCTACAATATTTTCAGTTTAAAGAATAATATTATATATTACGTTGTTGCCATTCGGTAGCATCTTCTATGGTTCTATTAATGCAATAAGCCCATTTGTCAAAACCAAAAGAAATTAATAAATATTAACAAACAATAATATTTGCGCAATTTAAATGTTAAAAAAGTTGCATAATGTAAAGATTTTTTTTAAAAAAAATAAAAGAACCACTTAATACAAACAATACAAACCTAGCCAAATAAAGTACGATCAACTTAAAGGAAAACTTTTTATGTAACTCAGCAATTTTTCTCAGCAATTTGATAATTATAATCGATCATTTTTTTTTATTTTTCTGAAAATATTTTTCGACCAAAATTTTTTTTTTTATTAGTTATTTAAACAAAATTTTTTTTTACCTTTTTTTTCCAATATTAAAATAATTTTATTTTTTAAGCCGGTGGAAAAGAAAAGGTGAAAAAAATGCTTTTATTTATTTTATTTTATTTTTTTATTACTGCAAAAAGCGATTTTTCATTTTTTTAAAGAAAAGTTTGAATAGAATCGAGAATAAAAATGCCACTTTTGAAGCCAAAATCTCACAAATAGGTGAGAGTTGAGCGTGGAAAGAGGGATTTAAGGAACATTAGTGTAATTTTACTAGTTCTCCTTTTGAATTTTTTTATTTTGTAGGTACCTACCAGACGCCTTGGATATTGGACTTCAGAACTTGGGATCGGTTTCAATGGAAGGTAAGAGGTGAAGGTTGATAAACATATTAGCATTTCTTTTGTCTCTCATAGGTACCTACCTAAATGTCTGAACGAAGATTTCGGCCTTGAATTCTGAACGTTGAGAATTGGGAGTTAGGGGACCTATACTAATGTTTCTTTCATTTTTTAACTGTAGGTACCTCCTACCTGAACACCTTGGACCTCAAAAATCGGGATGAAAGGTACAGAAAGAGCAACATTACTTGAAGAACTTGGGTACGTTTCAATAGAAGACTTGGTTGGGATTTTACTTAAAGAAATGTTTTAACGTTTCATTTTTTTTCATCTGATGATAAAACTCGTTCCACGTAAAAGAAATATTATTTTCGCGTATATAAAATAATATTACGCTTTTAAAGTTACTCACCCAAAAGAAATATTATTTACACGAGAAGTATTATTTCCTACTTATAAAAGTTATTAAAATACATTGTTTCACACGAAAAATATTATCTCGCACTATTAATTATGGATATTAATTTTGTTAATAGAGAAGATGTCATTTATGAAGATTTTATTGAGGTACTTTTATGTGAATATTTAGAGTAATCAAAGATAATAATAATAATATATTAGAACATATTTTATAGCTCAGTTGATTATGAAGAAGACAATAATAAAGAGAATAAGTTGACTTTAAAGCTTAAATAGCTTGAATATTGGGAAAAAGACTTAGCATCAAAAGAACATGAACTTGCTTTAAGGAAATGTGAAGCAAAAATTCGTGTAATAAAATTGTCTAATTGTGAAAAAGAGCGTCAATTAATTAGGAAATGGTATTAATTAAAATATTTTTTAAAGATTTTAATAAAAAATTCGCAATAAAATTTTTCTGTTATTTCAATTTTAACTTAATATGGCGGTTGAGTATAAAATTATAAATAAAAATAAAATAATATAAATACAATACTTTTTCGTTTGATAATATACAATTGAGTATAGTTTTATTATCTAAAACATACTCAATGTCAATTTTACGCCATACAATACTTTTTGATTAACTCAACACCACTCCTTTTTGTCTTACCAGAGTTAATTAAATAGTTATTACTAACTATACTGTTAGACAAAAACTATACTGTACAATATCGGAGGTTATATCATACTTACCGTGTATTGCGGGCCATAGTACCTCGGGTATGATACAAAGTACATTGTTAATTAAATGTTGTTCAGTAGGTCAAAACTGCTAGGATATCAATTTTTTATGACGATATACTTAATACTTGCGGAGTTATTTCATTTTTTGTAATAGTATTAACTCACGAATTTTCTTTTTTTGTTCTGTAAATTTAGAGCGTAATTTGGTCACTTAGTCAAAGCAAATCGACTTCCTTTATCAAAACTACTAGGATATCAATTTTCATAACAGTATACTTAATACTTGCAGAGTTATTTGCATTTTTTGCAATAATACTAACTCATAAATTTTCTTTTTTTGATTCGTAGCATAATTTGAGTACTTTAGTCAGAGCAAATCAACTTTCTTTATTAAGCAAAAGTTGTTCAGCGGGTCTGAGACTACTAGGATAATGGTATACTTGATATTTGTAGAGTTATTTACAATTTTTGTAATAATGCTAACTCACGATTTTTTTTCAAATCATGCTATATTTCATGACACGGAACAGTTCCTGTTATCTAGTTACTATCATACATAGGAAATGAAAACTGATCTTGTTTATCTGTGTATCACAAATTTATTTTATTTTTATCTTGTTTATGTTTTTTGTAGCACAAAATTTCAGTGACGTGACGCGTGTGGACAAAATGGACTTTGCCACGTAGTCCAGTTGTAATCCAATATGTTCATAAATATATATAGTCCTTCGATTTGCTCCCTATTTGCTCCAGTCTCCAGCCAAATTTGATTTATTTTTCAAATAATTGAGGACTATGCTTTAAGTCTACCATCAAAGACGTAACCGTATATCTATATAACAAAGCACTGTAACTTTAACTGTTGTATAATTTTGCTCCTAAAATAAGACAAAACAACTAAACAAGACACTAAACCTAACTACCATTCTACCAAAATACAAATAGTGTTAAACTAAACTGTATGTCTGTATTGATAAAAAAAAATAAATAATAAATATCAAAACTAAAAAAAAACTAAAACTTATAAATAATACAGCCCATTCTTCCAGAAAAGTCTCGTAGTTATGACAAAACTCTTTTCCTAAATAACAACCAAGTATATCTCTTGATCTCTCAGGAACAATAGGTGTAGATGCGTAGTGGAAGATCTTATGATACCACACTACCCTCAAAGGCTCAGACTGCGGTGACTGCCATGTTTGCATTGTTTATGTTTTTGTTTTTTTTATGTGGTCTGAATGTTTTTAAAACGCCTTTAGTTAATATTTCTCAACGATATATATATAGCTTATAATATAAGGAGTGAAAAAAAGACTCAAGTAAGTATAATTTTAACTCTTTATAGAAATTTTGGTTTTTCTTCGAATGATTGATAATGCAATTTTTTATTTGATATGTATTTAAAATTTTATTTTTTTATTTTTTTTTATTTTTTTAGTAAACGTAATTCTTTATTAATAAATGTGAAACAGAACAAATTACGTTAATTGAGAAATACATTAAAAAGTCTTAACTATCTATATTCAATCTGAGCATGAAACACCTTACCGTTATCTACAGTAATTTTAACATGTTTTTCTAATTTTCTAATATTTTCTAAAGACTAACTTACTACCTTAAATATCTATCAACTTATACTGGTTTCCTTTTTCTTCCTTAATTACGTGCTGGAATTTTTATCTATCCTCTTGATCACCATCATCTTTGTTGAAGCGTTTATTACATTCCTTTTCACCGATAACTTCTTTATCTTTATGTTCAAGGCGTTTGGCAAACTCTCCATTTAAGGTGTTGATTATTACCGCTTTTTGTATTTCTTGTATTTAAAAGTTTAGTGATATATGGCAAGCCGAGTTGGACTAAACTATCAGGCATTGGGCGGGTGAAAAATCTTGACAAAATGTTACACCGTGCCTGACATTTTACCTGTTCATGCCTGATGTTCATCTGTCCGTGCTTGATATTTTATCTGTCCATGCTTGATATTCATCTGTCATGTGCTTGATATTTTTATCTATCCATCATGCTTGATGTTTATCTATCGCATGCTTGATGTTTTATCTGTCCGTGCTTGATATTTTAGCTGTTCGTGCTTGATGTTTTATCTGTTCATGCCTGATGTTTTTACAGACGGACCAAATATCAAGCACAAACACATAAATATCAAGCACGAACAGTTAAAATATCAATCACATGACAGATAAACATCAAACACGGACAGATGAACATCAAGCATGAACAGGTAAAATGTCAGACATAATGTGATAGTTTAGTCCAACTCGGCTTGCCATAGTGATACCATATAATGTTGATCAAATAATACAAACATTTCGGACGCTCCAACGGTTTCTGTTACACTAGTTAAATCTGGAACCGAAATCCGATCTGCATTTTGCATAAATAATATTACACAAACACTATATATACTCGAATAAAAGCGTTTAATTGTATTTACCTATTTTTTTAGGAAAAATTCCAATAATATTATTCAGTAATGGCTCAAAGTAATGATGAAGGTAAAAACATATAGCATGAATCATAGATATCTAACACAAATTGAAATTATTCTAAAAATTTTTTTAAAACAATTTATACTAGTTTCAAAAATCAAAGATGATGAAGGTAAGTAAACTTATTCAAAAAATTTAATGATGCTTGTAAATTATAAACAAATAATTTTAAAATTTTAAGCTAACTGTATTTATAAAAATTATTTAACTATTTTAGCTGGTAAGTTATAGGTTATTTGTAGTTTGAATAATAGTTGAATTACTTACTTTTATTATATTTTATATAATCAAATAATTTTATTATTAATGTTATTATAGTTGGTAAGTTAATACATATTAATACATAAATATTTAATTTTTATTATATTTTACATAAATATTCAAATAATTAATTTTTTTATTCATATTATTGTCTTAATAATTATTGGTGTTATAGATAGTAAGTATTTAATTATATATTAATTTAAAAATATTTACATATAATTTAAATTAATAATATTATTTATCTAAATAATTAGATTGTAAGTTACTGTATATATTTAATTTTTTATATACAATTATAGTATATTATCTAATTGATTTAATTGATTATAATTACTTTACTTCAAAATTATTAATGCTATAGGGTGTAAGTTATATGTTATTTATTTAATTCTAATATATTTATATAATGTTTCCACATAATTTAAACTAACTAAATTCTTTATTTAAAAAATTATTCAAATATTTTTTTTTTTAGTTGGTAAGTTATAAGTTATTTATTTAATTCTATTATATTTATATAATATTTACATATAATTTAAACTAACTAAATTCTTTATTTAAAAAATTATTCAAATATTTTAGATAGTAAGTAGTTTTTTATATTTATATAATATTTACATATAATTTAAACTAACTAAATTCTTTATTTAAA
>JADRCO010003260.1:0-10580 GCA_021464525.1 Rhizophagus sp. LPA8_4_AMF
ACTTCTTGACTTAATTCTATAAATCTATATAATAAATTAAATAAATTAGATTACATGCATTCGAAATTTATAAAGAACATGATAGTAACGCATATCCAGCATCCAATTTTAAGTAAAATACGTGAAACACGTAAGTAAATTAATTATTCCACGTATTTTATCTTCAACATATGCATTTTCAAAATTTATAGACATTCCATCTTATATATAGGATTTCATAATTGTCCGGAGCGAAGTGAAGGATTGATTACGCACTATGAAAAATGATCGATCACGTGAGTTTCTCTGTCCCCTCACGTGATGTCGTCCAAATAGTTCCGGACTTTACAACGGTTTCCGTTTCCCTAGTAATTAAGTAGCGATCGAAAATTTAAGTACCGTATTAGGGATTTCCAAGAATATAAAGTTATGATAACAAAAGATCTTATAGAAGAACTTAAATATACTAGTCCAGAATATTTGTTATTATATTTGGGCTAAAAAAATTAAATAATAACTGATAATATTATAAATAATATTAGTATTTTTTTAGTTTAAAAAAAAATATGATATAGTACAAATAATAGAGTATAACAATAACTAATTATGTATACATATACATATTGTTCATTACAACTTTATATATGAAAAAGCTTGTATGTTAATTTGGTAGCTTAATTAAATATTTATTCGGCATTATATATAAATTTTTTTAATAAAACGTATTGAAGAATACTGCTAATAATATTAGTATAATGATGTAAAAAAATAGCACGGTAATGAACTGATGTTAAGTCATTGTGAAATACTTTATTTTTGAATCGGACATCTTCGCATCTTATTTCCACTTCGACTTTTTTCCTCTCTTTGATACGAATAATTTATTTTTCTAAAATACGACAAATTAATTTGATCCGTTCATTTTCATAATTGTTAACGTTACATTAACGTTAACATTTCGTTCATTTCGTTCATTTCTTAATGTTAAATTTAACGCCAAGGCCCACCCACTATACCATACCAAAGGTCTTTTTTATATTTTTTTATATTATTTTTTTTTATCAAAAAAAAAATTATCAAAAATGATATTATCTGCGAATTACCATATTATTATGTCGATAACCGGTAAATTAATATTGTAAAATGGTTGATCATTTCTATAAAAAATTATTAATAAATCAGTAAATTTTTATATTGTAACTAGAATTTGTGCCTTGCAGGGAACTTCGTCACCTTAACGTAAAATGTTTTAATTATACAAATGAATGTTTAATTAATGTATACAGTAGACAGAATTTTTAAATTGGCAAATAATTGATTTAACTAATTTTTCTCAATTTTGACGAATTTTATATATTTATTTATTAAATTACATTATCAAATATACCATAATTGTAAAAGAAAAGACTATAAAGAATAATAATAATTCCCAAATTACTTCCAAGTACTCGATGTCCTGAAACTATAAAGAAATAAAAAAAATATTATTTAAACATTCTATCAAAAAAGTTTCGTAATTTTTGTAAAACATTTCTTAGAAAAAAAATGTAAGTTTTGCTGAAACCAACATACTCAACTTGAAGAGTCTAAAGAAAAGAAAGAAAATATAATCGATGTTCAAAAACTGGATCTAATAAAAAATATAGATTACCACAATACAACCAGTCACCCAAAGTCCAAAACCTATAAAAAGAAAAACAAAGCATTTCCTTAAATAAAAGTTTTGAAATATCGAAATATCAGTACCACAATATCATTTTGTCATCCAAGAACTGAAACCTGAAATCTACTGAAAGAATGAATCCTACAAAAAAAGAACAAACTCTGATGGGAACGTTTCCTATGAAAGAGAATGAAGTTTTAATAGTATCAAAACTTACTATACTCTCACTCAAAGAAGGTATTTACAAAAAAGAAAGAAAGAAGCGTTAGTAAAGTGTTTCCTAAAAAAGAAAATATAAAAAAATTTCAAAGTATTAAAACTTACACTTGTTGCCAATCGAAGGAGCTCATGATCCACTGTACTATGTTATCAGCTATTTTCTGCTTCAGCATCCCAAATTTCATAATTAAATCTACAAGAAATTTTGGAATGTCTTCAGAAATTTTTGGTCTAAGTCTTTTACATATTTAACAGCTAAAATATTGATTATGAAGAATATTATTAAAAGGAATTTCTTCAGAAAGGAACTCATTCATAATTATTCCAAATGAATAAATATCAACTGCTTTTGTATATTGATATCCACGTAAAACTTCTGGTGCCATATAAGGTAATACTCCATAAACTCCTTTTTTATCTGATTTCTCTTTATTATTTGCTGGTTGTCACATTCCTAAATCACTTATATACATAGCCCTACTACCTTCCAATATATTGCCTGAATGAAAGCTTTATGGACTTTTTCAGCATTATGGATACTCAACAGTCCATATGCAATTATTGATAACCTATAAAGTTTATATTATTATTAGAACAACCAACAAAAAAGAAACAACCCACGAAAAAAATTAGCCCACGTAAAAAGAATTGACCCACGAAAAGAAAAACCCACAAAAAAGAAACAACCCATGAAAAAAAATTAACCCACGTAAAAAGAATTGACCCACAAAAAGAACAACCCACAAAAAAGAAACAACCCATGTAAAAAATTAACTCACATAAAAAGAATTGAACAACTCACAAAAAAGAAACAGCAAAACAAGACTTATAAAGGGTGCCAAACTACTCGAGAGTATTGGAAGTTCTTAAATAAGAAAGGAATTGTATTGCAAAAGTATCTTAAATGTCGGAATAACATAAAAAAATAGCTTTTAATTTATATATTTCAAACTCAGTATTGTTTTTAATACTGTTGTATTTAAGATAAATAAATTAATTATTAGAAGAATCACGCAATAAACAAAAAGGTTATCTATGGTTAAAGAAAATTGCCAAATTTCAAATTGTTGAAAAAATGAATGATGATATTACAACACTAAAAAATTGCAAACTACACTACCGAGAACATGGAAAGATTTATAATAAATAATAACACAATGTACTGGAAATAATGTTGTAGCTTTCTTTTATTATTACTGATACTAAATAACAATCAAATATCCTAATAAATATTATTTTTCTATTAGTAATAGCAATAATTATCAAGATCATGTGCATGATGATCAGTAGACGTGGTAAAATCTGTCTGGCTACCATTTTTTTATGAAGCGCACATGATCCGGATGATTATTTTCAGTAATTATAAACTTTTTATTGATCTGATCAATCCTTTACGCCACACACCACCTATTTTTACAAAATATTTTTCTAAAAAATTGAAAAATTGTTAACATGTCATATTAACAACAAAATAAGATTTGTAAAGGATATCATTGTATTATGTAAAAAACATATGTAATAGATATAATTTAGGTTAGTAGCAGATAAGGCAAATAAATAAAAATTTATTCAATTTTTTATCATTACACCAATTATTGTGAAAATACTCTGACCCATCATCATGCAACCATTAACGTCCATCAGTGTCTCCCAATAGTCTATTCATTTTTTCTTATAATACCAAATACTAATCTTGTACTTTTCATTTCCTGTCTCTTATTCCAAAAATTACATTCTTTATTCTTTCTTTTGCTCATTGCCAATAGAAGCTTCTGTTAATAAAAAAACTCACATGATAATTGGGTGGGGTATGATGCCAAGGATGGAATTGTGGACTTGCATTCTATTTTATTCACCAAGCTTGCAAGTGAAGAGTTCAAACCTGTATCCCACATTCCCACAATGAATTTGAGAAATTATTGAAAGATGTGCAATTTGGCCAAAATATTATACTACCTTCACTTGAACAAGAATCCAAGTATTGTGGAGATGGCTACCAGGGCAGGTTATTCTTAATAACAGAGCAAATGATTGAAATATGGAATATGCTTGCAAGTGAGAGCAATGGATCAATAAAAAGAGTCTTATTTGGTCCCATGGTGTTGGTAAATCACATATTGCATTTATCCCTGCTGCAAAAGGATATACCAAATGATGGCTTTTACTTTATGTTTCAGATGCAAATGAATTAGCAAAACCTAATGATGCTAAGATAGCAAAAGAAACCTATATGTGCTTCTTAGCCCTCAAACAAAGATATTTTGACTAAGAATTGATATTTCTATTAAGCCATTCTGAGGAAAATAAGAAAAAGTGTCTCAAACAGTAGCTTCAAGCATAATGGATGATCTACTCAAGCAACTAAAACAAAAAAACACTTGCATTTGTTGATGAAGATGGCATACCCTTTAAAACTGATCTCACCTCTCCCATTTTGGTAATATTTAGCCTCTTAGGAGTATCTCCAGTACTTTATAAACAAATATGGCTTAATCCTCTAATGCACCTAAATGCATCTAATTGCATGGAATGAAGAAAAGGAAAGGCTGCCATGCAATAATACTGATAAGTACAGCATATGTAAAATTTAAGTGAGTGTATTTTAAAAATGGCATGGAGGATTTGATGATCTTTGTAATTTCTTTATTTCCTACTGTTTTTGATAGGCTATTGAGTATAAACACTATTATATCGTGAAAAACAATCAAGAATAAAGTGATGGAGATTACTAATCATATTCCATGAGAATTTATAAAAACTTTCAAATTGACTTCATGATTTTAATGATTTTCTTAATAATAGTTCTAACAATCATGCTGGTAAAACTATCAGTTTATTTAGATCAATTTGAGGAAGATCGGTACCCTGATTTCTTTAATGTGGCATAGAGTTATTTTGCATACAACTTGATCTGTCTCATTGATATTCTACATATCATGCTCTTGCAACAATGTTTCTATCACAAAAAGAAGGTGATATTGATCATAACTGTAAAGGATTTTACCATCAGTTTGTTAATTTTGGTATTTAGGGTTAAGTTTCAAGGCCATTTTCAACAACATCCTTTGTGCTCTGTTGCTAAAAATACTCACCTTCAGATATACAAGTCAATGTCACTCCCTCAAGATAAATCTATATGCATCATGAATTGTGATATGACTGGTATAGAATTTGAGGATTCTTTATTCCAGCAACTACTACTACATTATTCAAATGTAACTTTCAACACAACTGACCTTGCAGGTAAACCAAGAATACTATTAACCATCAAATTTAAATACTTCAAAATATTTCAAGATCCCCCTGTATGGATTACAGATGATGTTATATTGAGATGTTATAAAGGATATCCACGTATTGATTTTATTCTCAGATGCACATTTATTTATCTAAGCATCAATCTCTAATTTCACTATACATAACACTAAATCAGCAGATATTAAAAAGGTTTTTACAGACAAAATCAATCAGAAAAATCAAATTGAAAGTTATTTGGATAATGCATGTTATTGTCACTTGTAATGGTCAAGAAGTGTACGACTTTCATGTTGTTATATTCACGATAATTTGGGCAATTCTAATCATACAGGCAAGGTTAAGGACTTTCCCAATATATTACATATCAATTTAAATGTAATTTGTTGATAGAATTACCAATAATACATTTGATTAATAATATGAACATTAATTAATAGCTGTACATTATTTTTAAGATTGCTTAGTTAGAGCCTGAAAAAAGTAATTTTATGTAAATAAAAAACATGAGTTAGATGTAACGATAAATAAAAATTTGCATACCAATTAGCCTGTTCTGCATTATATTTGCATAATGAATGGATTATTCACAGAGACTTGGTAATTTTTTTATTAATAAAATACTTATAATAAATTACGAATTAAATTAATATCATCTGTATATTATAATAGCATTACCATAATTTGTTGGTCCATCAGAATTCAATCAAGTTGACAGACTTTGAATTATATGATAAAAGTTGATTTATAATTATAATTCGCGCAATATCAAAAAGGATCGATGAAACATCTAATTCACAAGCAAAATTACTTGGTATGGCTTCCTATATTGATCCAAAAGTATTAAAGACAAATAAGATTGATTTATTCTATGCCATTTTAAAAAGGCCAAAGAGAAGAAATTATTCCTCATACTTTCTAATATTTATACTGGTAATATGATTTTAATATATTGTTTGTTTTCACTTTATTTTAACCAAAACATTTCTTTAATCATTAGAATGTTGGAATAATGAAGCAAATAAACGACCAACTATACATGAGGTTGTCAATAGTTTAAAAGATTATTTATTCAAATTCAAATAGTACAACGGAATGATCATCATAAAGATTTCGATTTGCATTGAAATGTTAAATCACATGAACAATAATCTCGAACTTCGTTTACTTCGTTTTAGAAAATCTCATTAATTATTTCTTGATTATACTGAAAATAATCCGATCAAGAACAAATTAAAAATATTAATATTCTAAAAAACTATGATAAATTATTTATAGATAAAGAACAAATACATTTTTTTGCTTCTTTATATTATTTAAACTCTAAATTCAAAGACAAAGATCTAAAATTATTTCACTAACAATTATTGGAAATTGCATCTTCTTTCAAATAAGCACATAAATAACACATGTTTATAATTGAAAATATGTTCATTTCTTGGGAATTTCTGGATCTATTCATCCGAACTGATGTTTAAGAAGAAATATAGCAAACTTACCAGGTATAGTACTGTAATTCTTTATTCATATTTTCAGATAAAGTTTTAGTAATGTTAGACGAATATTGCAGAAAACGCATGAATAAAATAATTAAAAGTTGCAATAATATAAACAAATACAAATATTTTTAATAGTGGTTATGACACCTCTAGTAATTTAAGTGAAAAAAATTTTCAGGATACATTAAGTATCAAAAACTATTTGAAAGCTAAATAAGTTTAATTGCTGAAGAAAATTCTGATGGATCTCATCAAATAATCATGACAAAATGAGATCGTAGTAGTGCAAGCGTAAGTAAAGAAGCATCTGATGCGACTTCTATTTAATTTTGAATCGTTGAATTAAAATATGAAACTTTAGTAATCATGCTATTCGTGATTTAAAGATAGAAATATTTTTTTTTAAACTCTCTTAGAGAATATATGTTCCCAAATATTAATAGTTTCCAAAGCAAAATTACTTCACTATATTTTTTATGAAAATTCATGAATAAGTTATAGGTCATTACCATGAAAATTCAACTCCTGAAAGTCATTTGTACCTTTATGCTTGTTCAAATACAATATATCTTAAAAAGGTACGAACATCTCTTGATAGAATTTCTATTTTAATAAACATTTCATGAAATTGGAAGGATGGATATATTGAAAAAATACTTTGGTACTTAAATTTTATCCAATAGTGATAGGTGTTAAAATTTTCGAACTAGATCTTAATAATTTTCTTGAATCGACCTTTTATACGATTTAATATGATTTAAAATATTTAAAATTGAATTCATTGCAGCTGCACTCAATCCATTAGAATTATAATCCATATTGTTGAAATTTGTTGATGACATTGCTGTTATTGCTGTATTTATTAATGGTGTAGTTAAAGATGATAGTGTTAACAGGTGGATGAATAAACTTTATAATATTAGTAAAGTTAGAATTCCATACAATCATAAGTTAATAACTACATTATAATTGAATATGTAAAATTCGTACACGAATGGCTCACCTATAAAAAAATTACCAAGGGCGCATAAATATGGTCTTTGATTCTTTTGTTGATGTAAAAACTGATAAAAAGAGAGATCAAAAAAAAAAATATAATTTTTAATCAAGACTTGATCAACTTGATTGACCAAAAAAATTTAATTAGCTTTTTTTTGGAATATTAAAAAAAAAAATTGAATTAATTTCACTCACTTTACAAAAATGCATCAAATAAATTGAAACAAAGTGTTACTATCTTATACTATTTTTTTCATAAGCATCAACAAGTAACCGACCAACAAATGAAAGATTGCCTTAAAGAAAAATTAGAAAATAATGAAATATCCACTAAAATACTCCTGACGTTGCCTGCAAAAGGTGTTTCATTTGATTATTTGTGTAAGTAATATTTATATTATATAATTGATCATGATCAAATGAATAACGTGTGTTTCATTTTACTGCAAATAACCGCTCTCTCTTGCTGTAACAAAAAGGATTATTTCATACACAATATAAAAATCAGTGATTTATAAAAAATTTCTTCTTCACATCCACAAAATTATTCCAAAATAACAAGCACAACTTGTTATCAAATCCTTCTATGATGATGGTGATAATATACTTTTTGTTATATATCTTCCTTCTTTAAATATTTGTAAAGTCATTACCGATTTAGTAGTATCGTTTTCTAAATTTATCATCATCTATGAAATAAATTTTTTCTAGGTAAATAAATTTATTTTTTACATGAGTAAAAAACTAATAATTAAAAAAAAAAAAATTATAAATAAAGATATTTGGCTTTATTGTTATTAACACGGAAGCAAAATATGATGGAATAATTGATTTTGAATGAAACATAAAGAATGGAATATTCTTTAATAAATTATCGTGAAGATAACGATTATATTATGAAATATTCGATAATTAGAAGATAGGTTTATAAATTACAATTATTTTAAAAATAAAAATTAAAACTTCATCTTTTGTTCCTATTTAATCAAGCTTAAAGTAAAAATATTTTTTCAGATCGAACTTTTTTCTGTAATCGTATTGAAATCTTTGGATTTTTTTTTAATTCTATTAAAATATGTTTTTAATAGGTAGGAAAATGATAAAAGAATTTTTTTTAAAAAAATAAATTAATAAATATAATTTCTACTCCACTTACAGTATTTTATTGTAGAACAATATCAGTTAATAACTTGGATAATTTGAAAAGAATTTTTTTATGGACTAAGGAAGATCAAAGTTCATCGCTTCTATTAATTTTATACGCAAAGCACCAAAATTCAAAAAATCATCCATGATAGATGATATCAAGAATGTATATATACAATATACTATTTCCACAATAAATACTTATATAAGAAACATTATAATAATATGTTTAATTAATATATACATAATTTAGTAGATGATATTACATTGTAAGAGTATACTGTTAATATGTTGTATTCTATCTTTTACTAATGAAAAAAAAATCTAGTCTCCTGTGATACATACGTAAATAATCATGTAGGTCGTAATTATAACTGAACTTTATGAGCTACAAATTAAAAAATGATCATATCTACCTTTATTATGTTTAACACAAAAGCAAAATGTGGTATGTTAGTTGATAAAATAAGGTGAATTAACCGTAAATTCTTTAAATTATCATGAAGATTAGGAATTATACTACGAGATAAACTCAATTAGGCTAATTGTAGAGATCCAAATAGTGAAGAAAAGAAATAATATGATCACTTATGATCACTTACATAATCTGACACAATATCAAGTGATTAATCGCAGTCATTTTCTTAAACAAAAAAAAAAAAATAGAATTTTATATTGGCTTTCTAGATAAACAGTTTCTGATTTTTATATTATAGCTATTATAGCTTTTATTCAAGTAGATAAATAGATAATGTACTACGATTATTTGTTCAATACTAAATATGTAGACTTAATAGTTATATGGTTAATAATATGGAATTATTGAATGTTTCAATCCATTTAACATTCCAAACTAATATTACATCAAATTTCCTCGTCTTATAGTATTTATTTATTTCACTTCTGAAGAATTATCAGTTTACATTATGAACCACATTTAATATAAAATGGTTATTTTTTTAAATTTAAATATTAAAGTCAAACTCACTGTTTGATTCATCAATGAGTGATATTAGAAATTTTAAATATTAATGATAAATGAAAAGATATTAAGATAAATTCATCGATTATTTGAACCCTTTAGTCAAACCCATTTATAACTTCAAAAATTAATATGACTTTTTTTACATTATGATCAAATGAAACTTCACTAAGGTTTGCAACGGCTAATAAATGTATTTATTGTGTGAAGCAACATAAAAATACATTGATTGGAATATTGTTTAAGAGATTAAATAATCATAAAAAAAAATCCTTATTTATACATAATAATCTTAAATATAAAATCCAATAAATCTATATGTACTATATACTACGTAAAAAAACTAAGAAAACAATTTATAAAGCATAAATGAAAAAAAAAAAAAAAATAGAAGTAAAATTAACTTCAATACGCAAATTAGTAATTTAAACTATTTGTCTTCAACTTTCACATAATAAGGAACTTCATTCAATAGTATCATGTTCACTATCTTGACAAATTTCATTTAATTCTATAAAAAAAATAAATTAGATATAAAATATCAATAAAATTACAAATAATAATAACTTACCTAATTCACTTAATTGAACATCTAAGCATTCTGAAACTGTACATTATGTATTCGAAGTACTTATATATTAATAAATGTAAATAAATTAACTAATAATAATAATTAAGAGAATACTTACTTGGATTTGCCGATGTTGATTGAGTAGTATAATTGGCATCTATTAAAAAATAAAGTAACATCAATAATGTGAAATGGGTTATATGATATAAATAAAAATTAAATTTAATTACCAAATTGAAAAGATGATAAATCTGAAGAATTTACTGG
>JADRCO010003261.1:0-10579 GCA_021464525.1 Rhizophagus sp. LPA8_4_AMF
TATTGTAGGTATTATACAGTATAGGGGGAGTTATTGAGTTAAAGAAATGTAGTAGAAAATGAAATATTTGTATTTTATTTTATATTTAATAAAATATCATTAATTTATTATTTAAATATTAATTTAATAACAATATATTCAATGGAATATTATTATTTTAAATTAAATTCAATAAAATTTTATATTATAAATTGAGGTTCCTTAACGTACGCACTGGGTATATGTACATCCTACCAGAGTTTAGAAATTATGCACTTGCACGTGATAGTTTTACACTTAACTCCGGCCAGTGCATACATTAATATTGTACACATGATGTGTAAATTAAGGATGCTCTTATAAATTACGTTTAAAAAATGTATAATTTACGTATTTTTCAGTATTATTCATATACATGGGTACTTAAACCTCTAAAGCTATTTCCTAAACTTTTGGGTTTTAATAAAGTTTTAGTTTAGGTATATTTCAGTATGTATAATTTCGGATCAGATTTTGGTTTTTATAGTTTTGGTATAAACTATCCCTAAATGATTTCAGGTAGTTTCAGTTTTGATACCCATGTTTAATTATTCAGTATATAAAACATAATTTTATGGTACGGAATTGGTCAGATTTCTGTATCATGTATTTTTTACGTATATTTTTTTACAGAAAGTTCCGATCATATGATACGTTTACTATATAATAACCATACAATATTCATGTAGTTTTTTCCGTATAAAAACGTATAAATTCCTTATCCTATTTTTTTATAGGGATTATTTGGTTTGATTCTTATCATTATTAGATACGAATGATTTTTCTAATTGAGTGTATACTGTATTTATTATACAAACATAGTTTTGGAACTATTTAGAGATTAGGTATAATGCAAAATTGAGTTGGATTACAATGGTAATTATCTTTGGATATTTATACCAAGTTCTTACTATTTAATGCATGCTATTAAAAATTTGTCACAATAGTATACATTCAGGCCAAATCTGCTACCTAGAACTTTATTTACAATGGTCTTAAGTATATATCGCTTTTAAAAATTTACATATATCGTAAAAATTTCAGATTTGATATTAAAAAAAAAATTATTATTAATAAAAAGGTTACTAAATAATTTTCCAGCACAAGATGGTTTTATTATTCTTTATGAAGGAGTAAACTCTAATGCTATGGATCACCCATCCTTGACCTAATATCTATATAACACTAGCGATTATATGTATTCCAGTCCTGCTATTAACACTAAGCTACCTAGTTCTGCACCATCTAAAGGACATACGGCTACTCTTGTTGGAAATTATATGATTATCGCATTTGGTATGAAATGTTATACTAATGAAATTGTACTTTACTTGATTAAACTTAATAATTATAAATTCTTATATTATTTAGGGTCATTCTATAATGGGAGTAAACTTGTTCAAAGCAATCAAATTTATATGATTGATGTAAGCGATAAAAATAATTTCAAGTGGGTTAAAGATTTTACTCCAAATAGTATAAGTGAAACAGCAAACAATGGTATTGCAAGTGTGATTACTTATTATATCGTAGGACGAGAAATGCATGTTATATATGCTCCCCAAGCTAAACATGCAATTAACTGTTAGCGATAAAAAATGTGATTTATTTTTTATAAAAGGGTTTCAAACCAAATTGTCCTGGCTAATAAGGTAAATGTTCAACTTTGACCGAAAATTTTTTCTTGATTTTATCTATAACGCAAAATTGTTGCATTGTATTTTATGTATTTTTTTGTTATATAAGTGTAGATTAAACGTAACTAGATTAAATGTAACATTATTATAATAATAGCAGCTGACATTACAAGATGAAAGAAGATTGATTAGATTATTATGGTCAAAGCTGGATACAACATCAATACACGTTTATTTATAATCTGATACTGTAAATGGCCGAATAACTAAATTATTATAGCTGAAGTGTTGAAGAAAGATGTGTGTTGAAAGGAATAATATATTCACTATTATTGTTTTTACTGTTCCAAGAAAAATATTAATAATCAGGGAAGAGGAACTGAAATTAAAAATAATAATAAAAAAAAAATCAGAAGTCATTGATAGTGAAAAGTGAGTTGGAAGATAATAATAGTGGAAGTGTAAATTATTAATAAGAAAATGAAGAATAATGTTAATTCACGAAAGAACTAATTACAATTAATAAGAATTAATATTTGCAGCTTTAATTAAACTAGTGAACGCAAACTGTTCAGGTCCGAAGCATAATCAATTTATTTACATCACGTGACATGTAAATCAAAACGTACAAATTCTAACAGCTAATTGGTCAATAAGCATGCGAAATGCTTAGAAGTAAACGGTCCTACGCTACGCTTCGAACAATAATTTGAATTATTATTTTGTAACTAATTTCAAGTTAGTGACGGATAAAACTGTTTTTTTCACTTTATTTCTGGTTAAAGTATAAAATTGTTAATTATTTTTTAAAGTCGTTTAGGTTTTGATACTATGCTTTAATTGTATTTATTGTCTTGTCCAAATATTATTATCAAAATAATGTGTTTTGGAAGTATAATTATTGACTTTTTACGATAATTTAAATAGACTTTTATAGTTTTTTATTTATAAATGATTTTATGGCAAATGATTTTTATTTGCATGAAAACTATTTAATACATATATATTTAATTTGCTAAAAAGATAAATATCTTAATTAAATACTTAAAAATAATTTTTTTTTTAAATTACAAATTACAAAATAATGATCTTTATTAAATTTTTGTTTAAAAATAAAACAAAATGGATTACTATTGAGTTTTATCATTTTTTGTTTCATACTTTTATGTCATTTATACAATAATGTAATTACGATATATTGAGTATTATAAATAAAGTCCTAAATAATTCTGTATGGCATACAATAAAATTTTAGGAGCGAGATTGCACTCATTAAGACGCAAATCGGTTAATTATTATCCAAATTAAATAGCGGTTTAACCCGTTAAGATTTTTTATGTTCCAATCACGATCAGCATCATACTTTAGGTAATTCCGATATTTGTCGCACAATATTTAAAAAAAAAAAAATTTTTTATTTTTTTTTTTAAACAGCCGATCATGTGTTGTCATGTGCAAATATGCAAAAATAATTTGTGCGACAAACGGAATTGCCGCCCCGATATTCAGATAATAAATTAACCATATTCTGAAGTTAACTTTTAATTTCGGGAAATTCCTTTCTCTTTCTCTCTTTTCTCTTAACATAATGGCATGTTCAAAATTATTTTCAGGAGATTTACCTGAGTTAATAAACGAAGTTATACAATATTTTCGGTATGATTATAAAACATTACACTCGTGTGTATTAGTTAGTAGATTATGGTGTCGTTTAGCAATTCCATTATTATGGGAAGATCCGTTTTCAATTAAATTTCCCAAAAATTATCACTTTATTGAAATTTATTTACATAATTTAAATGATTATGATAAATTGGAATTGAATGAACATGGAATTAGTAATGATTTATTTCCTTCAAATACATTATTTAATTATCCCAGTTTTATTAAATGTTTAGATACACAAAAAATTAGTAATTCTATTGAAAATTGGGTTACAGCTGTTGGGATAGCAACTATTAAAGCACAATATCCCAGAGATTCCATACAAAGTATAAATTTATCTTCACAAATGTTAAACTTTACAAAATTAATATGTAGGTTATTATTTTTAACGTTCATTGAGAATGAAGTAAATTTGTATAAGTTTGAAATTACAATGATTGCGCGTAAAGAATTTGAGATTTTTGATGAGATTTTTGAATTTATATTACAAAATCCAAAATTCATTTGTAATATTAAAGATTTTAAATTAGATTTTAATACAACAACTGAAAATATAACAAATTTTTTAATGTTTCTCTACTCAAATTGTAATTCAGTTTCATCACTTTATTTTCTATTTACATCATGTAACAATAATTATCAAATAACTGAAAAACATTTATCTCAAATAATTAATTCTCAAAAAAATCTTAGAAAGCTTTTACTTGGTTTTAATGATTTCCCCTTGCACTATTCACTATTATCATTACAAAATTCTAATTGTTTAAATACGTTAAATACAATTATATTTTATTATGTTGATTTTAAAAATGTAACTGTTTTAACTGAAGTTTTCAATCAATTGAATGTTTTAGAATCTATTCATATCATTTATTGTCTTTCTCTAGATTCTAAATTTATTCAACAAATTAATAATATTACTAAACCACTTAGATTAAAATCCTTATTTTTGGATGAAGTATTACAAATTAATGAATCGTTAGAACTGTTAATACAAAAATCTGGCAATTATTTAGAATATTTTGGAATTATAAACTACGAATCTCAACAATTACTACGATTAATTATAAAATATTGTAGTAAAATTAAATTTTTGGGTCCTACTTGGATGGATAGTCAGAGTATTAATTTATTTTTTAATTTAATTGAAAATATTTCTCAAAATCTTAATTACCTTTTAATTGATTCCCTTGATGTTGGTTATGATAATCATTTTAGTTCAATTATATTACAAAATTTAGGACAAATTCTTCCCTTTAAATTAGAATATTTGAATTTAAGTCTTACAATTAATGCAAGTGATTTTGAAGTATTCTTAAAAAATTCTCAAAATACTTTTATTAAAAAATTGTTAATTAGTAATATAAAGAAAAATGAAAGTGAAGATATTTTTCCTTATATAAGAGAATATATTGTGAAAAGGAAAAGGGTTAAATATTTGGCTATTTTAGAATCTTTTTATGGAAAATATGAAGATTTATTTTCTTTAAAAGAAGTAGTAGAAGAATTTGAATTTTATGGTATTCAAGTTCTAAATTATGATGATTTGTTCATTGATATTTATGACTTTATAAATTTTGTAAAAGAAATAGATTAGTAATTTATGTAATTTAGATTTAACTTTAAATAAAGCCGTAAAATATAATATTTTAGTTAGTCTCATCCCAATATTTATTTCTCGGAGTGGTTTTAACAGTCTTTAGTTTTTTCTTAAATATTTATAAATCCTTAATTTTTATAAACATCAGCTTATTATTTAGCTGTGAAGCAAAAAATAAAATAAAAAATTTAATAAATTTATAACGTTAAAACCATGATAAATTCTTAATTAAAAACTCCCATTCAAATTTATTTTTATTGTGCTTTCATTATTTAATAATTATAAATAAATTTATAAATAAATTAAATATCCATTTAAAAAAGATTCTTAACTGAACATAATCCAGGATTCTCTAGTTATCTATATCAAAATTGGTTGATGTCTTGTTTAAATGATAATTATACCGTATGTGAATAAGCTGGTATATAGTAACTTATCATATGAATTTGGTGGTTTAGGATTTATTTTATAGATTTTTTGATTTTATTTTATTATTTTCAACTTTTTTTTGCTCATTGGGAACATTGGCAGGTGTGATCTAGGTTAGTATGTATTATGTAAAATTCTTGCATAATCTTCTTATATAAATAAACACTGCTTCCCTTGAGATAACTTTAAAAAAAATCAGTAAGGAAAAAAAATTGAAAAAAAAGAACTTAATTTTTTTTGCTTTTGTAAAAATGATCGTTTATATGGCAGATTATCTAATAAGTATTATCATTATGCAGCCTATTATGATTTGGTAGACTATTATTTTTGCCAGTAAAAAAGGTATGAAAATATCATTCATTCAGGTAATTTAACAATTTAATTTCTTTGATAGATAATAATAATGAAATTGATGGGTTATAAAGAATTGAAGAATTAATTCATAAAATAAATAAATAATTTATTAATAAAGGTTTACTGTATATCTAAGAAAATAATAATTTTTTTATTTTGCGAGATGTGAGAACTTTCGTTATGATTAAATCCCTGAGATATTTTATATATTTGCAGTGTTTCAAATTTCTCAAAACTTTTTTATATTTACAAATAGGTTTTTAATTTCGTTCCATTTCATTAACCTTTAATTGATACGTAAAAAATTCAATGAATTCAAAAAATATATAATCAATGAATCAATATAAGAAGAAATAAATGACTAAATAATACATGATTAAAAATTCAAATAACATTAAATTACTTGAGTAAAAATTTAATGAATTCAATGGAAAATATAAAGATTAAATAATACAAACAATACATGATTAAACAATACAAGCAATACACGATTAAAAAATTCAAATAACAATTACATGAGTAAAATTATATTAATTTAATAAAAATACAAAGTAAAAAGTGATCATTAATTTAAAAATATAAGAGGTAAGAGATAATAAATAACATGAGATTATATGGGTAAAAATACATATTTAATAAAACTAATCAATATCAAAGAATCAATTGATCGGTTAATTGTTTATAATTTATTTAAATTATGAGAATATATGAAATACTATCAAATAAAATAATCATAAACTTAATTTGATAATATAATATTAGATTTAATATAAAGCTTATGAAAGTATAAAAAAAGTTTAATTAATATGAGGGTATGACGTCAATAAGTAAAAATACATAGTATGATACTTAATCTTAATTTTAATGTAAAGTGCAAGAATCAAATATACAGGTTAATAAATGAATATCTAAAATTATTAAGGTAAAATCGCCGGTAGATATCTTTAAAAACTAAATTACCTTCTTCCTAAACTCGATGCATTGATAACAAAGCCCATGGTTTGACTTTTCCCATCCTTATCCTAAACGGTCGGCATGTTAAAGCAAAGTCCGTGATATGGTAACGGGACATTTTGCTGAAAAATAATCTCTGGCCTGAGTTATTCATCATAATGTTGTATAATGTTACCCATAACCCATTATATACATAACTTTCCTATCCTTACCTTTAAACCGAGTGTTGCAATCGAATTCCATAAAATTGAATTTTTCTCTTATATAATCGGATTGTTTGCGGATAGACATACAACCATTGCATAGTTTTGCATTGAACGTAAATGTGCTTCGAGTAAAAAGTTACATCGTTTTTTTTAAAAAAAAGTCTACAGAGTGATGTTTTAAGCATTGACATTTTAAACTATTACAACTTCATTGGTTTTTTTGTTTTAATTATAAATCTGGCAATATTCTTGTTAAGTCGACATCATACCAAAAAGGATCCCCAGGTAAATGAAATGATAGATTAATTATAAAAATATTGTTTATATACTTAAATCAATTCAGTGCAATTAATTTATCAGATATTCATCACATTTATTATTAAAAGAATTAGCTTTTTCTAATTATCATTTAATTTAACCTATCAAATTTGATATAATTGTTGATGAAATGAAATAAGACTCTTCTTTCTAGAATATGTATTTCTCTTATTAAGTGAACGATCAACAATTACTTTAACAATGACTATCAAATATTTCAAACAAGGATACTGGTTTTAAAAATAAAATTTCACAAAAAAAAAATTTTTATTTTTCTGACTTCATAATGAATACGGTTGTAACTAATAAATTTTCTTTTAAACTTGATAACAACAATAACATTTTCATTGACATAAGTGATGAATTATTCAAATATGTACTCAAATTTTTAAGAACAATACTTTACCAAAAACAGCTTTGGCAGATAGGGCTCTACTTGAAGTATTATTGCAAGAAGCTGAACTTTGTTGTATTGAAAAACTCATCACTGAGATTAAATCAAACTTGGATCCTACCGAAAATACTAAGAAAATTCAACTGAGAACTTGAAGATTGCTTGAAGAAAGGTTATCAAGTGGTTGGAAAAGGAATGGTACGTTATACTAATCATCTGCATCATTTATCATGTGCATCATTTAATATTAAAGAAAAATCTTGAAGAATATGCGACTTTTTCAATAGTATTAACTAATATTCCATCAGGACCTATATTTGACGTATTACCAAGGAATATCTATAGAAGAAGCACGAATAATTGAAAGGAAATGATGAAATGAAATGGGCACAATACATATAATTAAATTATTCGTAAATTAAAAAAATTATTCGTTGACTAGGGTGAATACTATTTTCAAAATGCTTTTATTATATATGAAAATTTTTTTGTCAAATCCACTTTTAAAAATAAATTTACGATCCTTATGAAACAAAAATCTTGCTTTTTATAAAGACAGTAATCATTAATGAAGTAGCAATAGTTAAATTCAATTGGACAACATTAAAATACTATAGTTTACAATTTTTGTGATCCAAAACAAATTTTTGGTGTGAAATTCTGTAATTGTGAAATTGTGAATATAATATTAATAAAGATTATGGCTAACTAAGCAAAATTATTAAAATCTAAAAAATATTTATATATTGATGTCCAGTTAATACTAATTCTTTTTTTATCATGTCTAAGCTTTAATTTTCTATTTTTTGTCATTTCATCAATTTCTCTTTTTAATACACCAACACATGTATAATAATAGAAATCTATATTATTTAAATTATCAATATAATTTCTGACAATTTCTTCTAAATGATCAAGTTCAATTACTCCTTCAAATGAAAGAAATTTTAAAGATTTAGGAAGTGATCTTATAAAAATCAATATTAATTCTTCAGGTAATTTAAAATCATACAATTTTGAAGAAAATAAAATAATTTTTGTAGATTTGGACAATTATTACAGCAAGATTTGAAATCATTTAACACTACATCAAATTCCTGATTCTTTGCATCCGCATAACCAAATATATGTTCCAATTTTAATCCAATCAATGTAAGATTTTGACAATATAATGATAAAGTGTCAAGGAATAATTTCAAATAGTTTTTTCTTTCCCTTGATCGTTCACGTGAAATTATATTTAACTCCTTCAAAGTATTACTATGATTCTTTAAAAATTCTATAATGTAAATTGGCCATATAAGATATTTTTCATAATTAGTGCTATCTTCTGGAGAAATCAAAAAACAATCTAATAATGAGAAAGAAAATAATTTTGGTAAGTAAATATCTTTTAAGCATATCATTTGATCAAAATCAATAACCATATGATCTAAATGTAATTCTTCAAGATTTGAACAATTAGATAAAAAATTCAAATCAGTTTGTTTATGATGAAAACAACCTTTAATCATTATATACTTGATAAAATGAGATTCAGAGAGTTTAAAGAAAATCCTCTCCATTTTTCCATATTATCACTATCAGTATTAGTTCTAATATTTATAATAAAATATTTCAAATTACTTTGAACAGAAATAAATTCAATAAGATCCTCAAAAAATTTCACATTATTTTTATATTCATAGGGGTAAAAATTAATGGAGAGGTATTTGATATTTGTAACATAAATTGATAAATCAGAAAAAGGTGAATACTTTGCACTAGTTTCAAACTTCAACTTTGTAATCTGATTAAGTAACATTTGTGATTTTGGTAATATAAAAATACTTTTACAAAGAACTGGATATTCATAACATTCATAAAAAAATGTTAATTCATCTAATCTTTTTGTTTTCATAAAAATAGTTTTGCTTATTGCCATGGTATATTTCTTACATAAATTATGTAATATGGATATGTCAAATTGTTGAATAAACCATATATAATCAAACATAGTTTTAGTTGGAATATCTTCAAGTCCTAAATCGATTCTCTCTTGTAATGAGATTTGTGAAAGAAGGGTTGGAATTATTTTTTTCATTCTCACTCTTTCAAGATTATAACTAAATGGTCTTCTCCACAAAATGACGACGGCATTTTCACACCAATTTTTATTTACAAGTAATAATGAAAATAAAGAATCAATATCATCATCAAGGTAATTAAAAATGGTTTGTAATAATTCATTTAAAAATGGGTTTACAGTCATGTTTTCAGAGATGTTTATAGAGGTTCAGTCTTTTGATTTATCGTGCATTATATATATTTAATAGTGTGGTCATGTGACCTTGCACGTAACTAGTATACATGTATAGATTTGAAACTACACACAATGCAATGTGACCACGCCTTTCTACGTTTTCAAATGTTTAGATTATATAATTTATTTGGATCCATAATTTATAAATTTATATTTGATATTTATACATAATATAATTAATCTTATATTAATGACTAATTATTCGTCATTATAATTATAATTCGTATTATAATTAATAGTTATGATTAATTATGATGTTATTGTAATCGGGATTATAATTTTGATTATAATCGGTATTGTATAGTAATCATTATTATTATCGTCATGATTAATATTATTACGATTTTCCAACAAAATATTTCTAATGAAAATTTTCATTTCTTTGTCTAATTTAATATTACTAGTAAAATCCCATCACAATGAATTTTAATTTTAATTTTATGATTAACATCAACATTTCTTCTATCATTTATAGTCCAATAATAAGTTTGATTCTCATTCCATTCAGGTAATTCTATTTTAACTTGAGTATTTACTTAATTATTAGAGTTCAATGGAATTTCATCCCCTTTAATTTGTTTTTCTAATATATAAAATGATGATTTTCTAGTTTTCCTTTTAGTTATTAATTTATTGCTTTACAGAAACTTCAAGTTTTCAAATGATATCATTTCAATATCATTTCAATATTGATTCAATATT
>JADRCO010003262.1:0-10574 GCA_021464525.1 Rhizophagus sp. LPA8_4_AMF
AGACAAGATTAAATTAATAATCAATTATGTACTTATTACATTATCGAAAATCCTATTATATTATTACTAAATACTATAACAACACAGTACTTATGCTTTATATCGCCTCTAGTTCCTAATTTTAACGTTATATACTACTATGTTTCTAATAAATTTTAATTATTTTCCACCACTGTTTGGTATCAACTGAAACTTACAAATAATACCAAATTTAATACAAAATATGAAAAAAAATTTTTTTTTTTCTTTTTATGAAAATGAATCATGAAAGTTGTTCTATAACTTATTTAATTTGTAGAGAAATATCTTATTGGCAAAGTAGCTATGGCGAAGCAATAGATAACTTACAAAAATCATTATATTATAATTTATAAATCCGAAATAAATAATATACACTATATACTGTATAAATACTTGGAAATAATTACTTACCTGGTTAATAAAATGGATTTGAAATGTGATTTGAATATTCTATTAAACGTAATAAGTAATCATAAATAAACTTAATATTCTTCTCTACATAAAATAAAATTACGATCACCTGTAGTAAAAAATCATTTTTATAAATTGACAATATACTCTTCATTAGTTAGTTAGATTTGTCAGCAGATGATCACTAACCGGGAAAAAATTCGAGATAACAAGAAAAAATAAGCACAATAGGAGCAGATTTTCATAGACCGATATTTATACATGACGGATATATTAAGGCGAGTAAAAAAAAATGGCGTAAATGAAATTTTTTTATAGGAAAAATTAAATAAAGCTTATAAAGTGGATTAAAAGTAACATAAAAATAAAGTTAAATAGTACAAAGCTTATTTATCATATCCGCGGATTTTTGGAATCACATGGTGATCACGATATTTTTAATCTTTTTAACAGTTTTAAATCTTTTTTTTTATTTTACGATATATCGATACGATTTTACATTTATAAAGAGTGAGTAGACAAAATTTATTACATATTATATACAATCTTCATATACTAACAAGAACAAGCCATATTATACTATAAGTATGAAAAAATTTGTCAATAACTACAATTTATCTTGTAAAATATTCAAAATTTAATAAACAAATTAAATACAGCTTTATTGCAATATTGTATACCCAAATATCTGTCAAAAAACGTTAAAGTAAAATTTAGTAACTACTACTATATCTGCGAAATTGTTAGGTTACTCTAACTTCTAAGATGGGTTTTAAACATAAACGATGGGTTTGAAGTGGTATTTACTAGCGTCTTTTTTTCGAATTTGAGTTGAAAATTTTTTTGATCTTCTGACCAATATTACATTGGATGATCATGTAGTACAGTTTTGACTTGGACTGTGAAACTTAATTACCGTTAAACAGTCAAATCTTTACGAAATAATTAGTGTAACTCTAATTCCAAAAATCCGCGGATATGTGATGTTAATATCGGTCGCAGGCTCACACACCTTTCATTGATTGGTGAAAATGGCCACGTGACCATTTCATCCAAATAAGACCGATATCCCATCCAATAATATACTGTATATTTAATAAGTCAATTCATTATAATATTACTTGATATAGGAATTTTATATAGAAACCATTATTCATTCTCTTGTTATTGTTAGGACACTTGTTTCTTTGCAACTTTTGATAATTAAAAAACTTTATTAATTATATATTAAACCAATTTTCATGCAAAAAGTGAAAGTTAATTCAATTATTATACTATTTGTTTTTTTATTTATAAATTCAAATATTCATGAAGCTTATGTAATCGCAAGCAAGACTTTCATCGGCAAGGAAAAATTCATAGTTTCAAGAAATTTTTTTTTTTTTTTTGAAAGATACTGTAATTCTTAACTTTCAAATCAGCAATATAAGTCGTCTACTTTTGAATACATGTTAACACGATATTACACTGCATATTTATTTGGGTTTAAGGTATTAAGATCATTCTTGTTGATCGAAAGAATTATTTCTTATTGGATCATCTTTTTTTACACAGTTTAATTTTTAATTATTTATTTGGGTACATAATTGAATTTGCTCATAAAAAAAGATATGTGAGTGTGCATTAAGTATATTATTTATTATTATTTGTAAAAAATAAATTATGATCCGTTCTGTGTTTAATACCAAGTGTAACGTTAAAAATTTAAATACCGTAAAATTTTTTTCTTAAAAATGTAAATAAATATTTTCTTTAAAAAAATATTTGTTTCTACTTATTAAACATAATATAATTATGTCAAGAAATTCTTCAGTTTACTTCATATTATGGATACTAACAAGTATTGGTTAAAGTAAATTGTCAACTGACACATCATCATACTGCTACTCTCATCGATAATAAATTGTATATTTTGGGCGGACAAGGTTTTAACCATACCATATTAAAAGAATTTATTTATCTTGATGTTTCGGTTTCATTTAATACTCAAGAATTATCATGGCAAAACTTATCAAAGATTAGTATGGTTCCAGCACATTATTCTGCAACATCATTTAAAGGCGGTGTAAATAATGATACATTATTTTTATACGGGGGATTCACAACTAATCTAGAAATGCAATTGGTTTATACATTTGATTCACACAGGGTTGGATGGAGTATTCCAAAAATAACTGGAATTAATATGGATAGAAAATGTTGTTTAACAGCCATTATTAATAATGATGGAAGGGCGTATTTATGGAGTGGATATACCGGTACCGTTTATCCAAATGATATGTTTATTTTAGATACAATAAATCTTAGTTGGAGTAAAGGAAGTATAATTAATGCACCAATTCCGAGAGATGAATATGGTGCCACGTTATTACCCAACAATAAAATTATTTATATGGGTAAGAGAGTAATTTTTTTTAACTATTATTTATTCCGTATATATATATTTTTTATTTTACTAATGAACATTTATTGTTTAGGTGGTACTAATATTCCTGGGACTTTTGATTCTGAAACTTTGACTGTTCTTAGTGATGGTACCTCATTAACATTAAGTGAGGTAAAATTGTATTTATATAATTTTTTTTTATAAAAATGAATTAATTAAGTTGCTATTTATGTAGGTTTATATATATGATACGATTAATGATAGTTGGGAAACAAAAGTAAGTCATATAAATTGATATTATATAAAAATATTAAATTGTATAATAAATAACATTATTGTTAATAAAATTAGGCAACATCAGGAAAAATCCCTTCTAATAGAGGCGCTTTTTCCTCTATTCTTGGTGCGTAATTAAATGAGAATATTATGATTATTAGTTACTGTATGTAAAAGATTGTATATTAATTGTATATTTATACTAAATATAATTATCTGTTAACAGGTTTAGATGGTCAAAGAATCATAACTTTTGGAGGATATTTTATTAAAGGTGAATATTTAGATTCTGCACTTTATGTATTAGATTTAAATAATTATAATTGGTATGTTCCAAAAATTTCTGGAAAAATCCCAAGTCCTAGAGCTTTTCATCAAGCAAATGTAATTGGAAAATATATGGTTGTATCATTTGGTAAATAAGTTATTTTATTATGCTGTTTAGGTTATTTTAATTAATTTTATTAAATATTTTTAACAAAATATAATTAATTTAATAGGACTTGGTTATAATAGAACAGTTGAAAGTGATATATTATTGCTTGATATTAGTAATAATGAAGAATATATATGGACAACAACATTTGATCCAAATATGCCATCACCTTCTCCTTCTCCTCAATCATCACCACCAGGCAATATAGCTGGTGTAGTTGTAGGATCTTTATTAAGCGGTATTTTATTATCAGCAGTTTTAAGTTTCTTTATATATAAATGGAATAAAAATAGACAAAAACAAAAAACTATTTATGGAAACGAAAATAATAATGATTACAGTAAAGAAAAAAAGGAACTTCCTATCACAAGAGATATTAAAAATTATGAACAAGCGATCAATGAAAATACATCCAACCATGAACAAATAATTCCAACTAATGATCGTCATAGGCAAGAAATTATACAAACGTTCCAAAATGAAGGTACAACTAATCACGAACCAACAACTCCAGCCACAGCAGTAGTTAATACCAGTAATTATAATTATGAGCAAGAAGTAAATTCAACACCTAATAATAATAGGATATCATCACAAATTTTTAAAGATGAAATTCTTCAAGCTGTTAAAAATGAAATTGGCCAAAATTTGAAAAATGAACTTCTTCAAGCTGTTAAAAATGAAATTGGACAAAATTTGAAAAATGAACTTCTTCAGGCTGTTAGAGAGGAGAATGCTAATAATCTTAACATTACAAGAAATAATACAAGACAAGATTAAATTAATAATCAATTATGTACTTATTACATTATCGAAAATCCTACATACTAGAACTTTTTTTTCATTTATATTATTACTAAATATAACAACTCAGTACAGTAGTTATGCTTTATCTCGCCTCTACCATTCACTCCATTCTTTTTTAAATTATTTTATATAAAAAAGAATTTTTGTATTGAAAAATTTTATTATTACTTAGATAGGCCAAATTAATAATTCCTAATTTTAACGTTATATACTATGTTTCTAATAAGTTTTAATTATTTTCCACCATTGTTTGGTATCAACTGAAACTTACAAATAATACCAAATTTAATACAAAATATGAAAAAAAATTTTTTTTTTTCTTTTTATGAAAATGAATCATGAAAGTTGTTCTATAACTTATTTAATTTGTAGAGAAATATCTTATTGGCAAAGTAGCTATGGCGAAGCAATAGATAACTTACAAAAATCATTATATTATAATTTATAAATCCGAAATAAATAATATACAGTATATACTGTATAATTACTTGGAAATAGTTACTTATCTGGTTAATAAAATGGATTTTGAAATGTGATTTGAATGGTTGAACGAATATTCTATTAAGCGTAATAATCATAAATAAACTTAATATTCTTCTCTACATAAATAAAATTACGATCACCCGTAGTAAAAAATCATTTTTATAAATTGACAATATACTCTTCACTAGTTAGTTAGATTTGGTCAGATGATCACTAACCGGGAAAAAATTCGAAAAAATAAGCACAATAGGAGCAGATTTTCATAAACCGATATTTTGTACATGATATAGTAAGGTGAGTAAAAAAAAATGGCGTAAATGAAAATTTTTTATAGGAAAATTAAATAAAGCTTATAAAGTGGATTAAAAATAACATAAAAATAAAGTTAAATAGTACAAAGCTTATTTATGATGTTAACAATTAATGCATCACTTATCACTTTTATTGTATGGTCGCAGGCTCACGCGCCTTTCATTGATTGGTAAAAATGGCCACGTGACCATTTTCATCCAATTACTCGGGACTAGGCTACTCCCCATCCAATAATATACTGTATATTTAATAAATGTAACGGTAATAATAAAATTGCAGAAGCCAATTCATTATAATATTACTTAATATAGGAATTTAAAATAGAAATTATTATTTTAACCATTCTCTTGTTGTTGAATATCTTGTTTCTTATGCAACTTTGTTAATTTAAAAACTTTATCAACTATATACTATTTAACCAATTTTTATGCAAAAAGTGAAAGTTAATTAATTGTAATATTATTTGTTTTTTATTTATAAATTCAAATATTCATGAAGCTTTTGTAATCGCAAGACTTTCATCGGCAGGGAAAATTTCATAGTTTCAAGAATTTTTTTTTTTTTGAAAGATACTGTAGTTATCTGCAGTGTGTTAGCATGCATTTGAAAAATTCAAAGCATATTTATTTGGGTTTAAGGTATTAAGATCATTCTTGTTGATCACAAACATCGAAAGAATTATTCCATATTGGATCTTTTTTTACACAGTTTATTTTCAAACCAAAAAAATATTTTAATTCGTTTTAACATTATTGAATTTGATGATAAAAAAAGAATCATCTTATTAATATATCTCATGATTTTATGTCACACCAAAAGTGCAATACATGTGGAAATTGTGTTAATAAATTTGCATAAGATATGTAATTAATTATTTACTATTGTGAAAAGTAGATACTTGAATATTATGATCCGCTCTATACAATCATGTTTTTAATACTAAGTGTAACGCTAAAAATTTAAATACCGTAAAATTTTTTCTTAAAAGAAAAAAAGTAAATAAATATTTTTCTTAAATATTTATTTCTAGTAGTTAATAAATAGAATACAATAATGTCAAAAAATTCTTCAGTTTACTTCATATTATGGATACTAATACAAGTATTAGTTAAAATAAATTGTCAAATGTCGCCCTTTAAGCCAAGTGTATATTTTCGTCATACTGCTACACTCATTAATAATAAATTATATATTTTGGGTGGATTGGATTTAAACTTAAAACCAGTAAAAGAATTTTTTTATCTTGATGTATCAGTTCCATTTAATACTCAAGAATTAACATGGCAAGACTTATCAAATATTAATATGGTTCCGCCACATGGTTCTGGAACATCAGTTAAAGGTGGTCCAAGTAATGATACTCTAGTAACGTATGATCCAACAATGGCATTGGTTTATACATTTGATTCACATAGAATTGTATGGAATATTCCAAAAATAACTGGAATTAATACGGGTATAAATTATGAATTAACGGGCATTATTAATAATTACGGAAGGATGTATTTGTGGAGTGGATACGGTAAAGGTAGTGCTGGTCCTACAAATGATATGCATATTTTAGATACAGTAAACCTTAGTTGGAGTGAAGGAAGTATAGTTAATGCACCAACTCCGAGAATTCGATATGGTGCTACTTTATTACCAAATAATAAGATTATTTATATGGGTAAGCGAGTAATTTTTTAAATTTTGTTTATTCTGCACATATTCTTTTTGTTTAATTTACTAATGAATATTTATTGTTTAGGTGGTAGTATGACTGATGAGATTTTTGATCCTAAAACTTTGAATATTATTCAAGGTGACGCTTCAACATTAAGTGAGGTAAATTTTATAGACAATTTATTCATCGCACGTGCAATAACATCGCTACCTGTCACACTCCCTCCCTTTTCATTTTTCATATGTACGGTATTCTGGGACACATTTTTTTGTGGTAAAAAATCTATTTCACACCCCTCTTTAATTTTACCCAGAGGCGATGCATCGCTATGGGCGATGAACAATTTTGTAAAAATAAATTAATTACTAGGATAAATTATTTTATAGGTCTATATATATGATACAACTAATGGCAGCTGGGATACAAAAGTGAGTTATATATTAATATTATTAAAATAAAAAATTTAAATTTGAAATTAACTTGGTATTATTAAAATTAGATAACATCAGGAAATATTCCTTCTAATAGAGGCGCGTTTTCCACTATTCTTGGTATGCGATTAAATGAGAATATTATAATATTTATTAAAAGATTGCACATTAATCATTAATGTAATTATATTTTAACAGGTTTAGATGGTAAAAGAATCATAATTTATGGAGGATATTTTATTAATCCTGGATATTTGGATACCACCACTTTATGTATTAGATTTATCTAATTATAATTGGTATATTCCAAAAATTTCTGGAAAAATCCCAAAACCTAGAACTCTTCATCAAGCAAATGTAATTGGAAAATATATGGTTATATCATTTGGTAAATATAATAATTTATAATAATGTTTAAGCTACTTTAGTTGATAATTATTTTTAACAAAACAAAAAAAAATTTGATTTATTAATAGGATATGGTTATGACAAAACAGTTGAAAGTGATATATTATTGCTTGATATTAGTAATAATGAAGAATATATATGGACAACAATGTTTGATCCAAAAATGCCATCACCACCTAATAATTTGGGCAATATAACTGGCGCAGTTGTGGGATCTTTATTAAGTGGTATTTTACTATTAGTTGGAAGTTTCTTGATATATAAATGGAATAAAATTAAACAAAATCAAAAAACTATTCATGAAAATGAAAATGATAATGATTACAGTCAAGAAGAAAAGGAACTTCCTACTGTAAGGGATATTAATACTAATTATGAACAAGAGATCAATAATAATGAGCAAGAAATTATTCAAATACCCGAAAATGAAAATACGACCAGCTATGAACCAATAATTCCACTTCCAATAATTAATAAGAATAACTATCATAAGCAAGAAATTATTCTAGCACCCGAAAATGAAAATACATCCAACCATGAACCAATAATAATTTCAGCTAATGATCATCATGGGCAAGAAATTATACAAACGCTCCAAAATGAAAATACAACTAATCACGAACCAACAATTCCAGCTCCAGCTGTAGTTAATAAAAGTAATTATAATTATGAGCAAGAAGTAAATTCAACACCTAATAATAATAGGATATCATCACAAATTTTTAAAGATGAAATTCTTCAAGCTGTTAAAAATGAAATTGGCCAAAATTTGAAAAATGAACTTCTTCAAGCTGTTAAAAATGAAATTGGACAAAATTTGAAAAACGATCTTCTTCAAGCTGTTAGAGAAGAAAATGTTCATAATCTTAACATTACAAGAAATAATATAAGACAAGATTAAATTAATAATCAATTATGTACTTAGTAAATCCTACATACTAGAACTTTTTTTCATTTATATTATTACTAAATATAACAACACAGTAAGTACAATACTTATACTTTATCTCGCCTCTACCATTCACTCCTTTCTTTTTTAAATTATTTTATATAAAAAAGAATTTTTTGTATTAAAAGTTTTATTATAATTTAGGCCAAATTAATAGTTCCTAATTTTAACGTTATATACTAACATGTTTCTAATAAGTTTTAATTATTTTCCACCACTATTATGTGTCAACTGAAACTAACAAATAATACCAAATTTAATACAGAATATGAAATTTTTTTTTTTTTTCATGAAATGAATCATGAAGTGTTTTTATAACTAATTTAATTTGTAGAGAAATATCATATTGACAAAGTAACTATGGAGAAGCAATAGATAACTTACAAAAATCATTAAATTATCAATCCGAAATAAATAATATACATACTGTTTAAATACTTGGAAATAGTTACTTACATGGTTAAGATTGAACGAATATTATATTAAACATAATAATCATAAAAAAACAATTTTTTTTTTACATAAAATAAATTTCATCATGATACGTTCACCCATACTAGTAATAGCGATATACTCTTTACTAGTTAGATTTGGAGTGGGATTTGGATTATTATAGTCTAGATGAAAAAATTCGAGAAAACAAGAAAAAATTAGTGGCTGTTCAGTTTATATTCTACAATAAATAAGGTTGCTTGCGATTTACAATTACAGCAATATCCAAAATAAACGGGACACTTGAAAATTTTTTGCCGAGAACTTGTCGGTTGTCGGGTTGTCGGGTCCAATCATTTTACAGAATAATCACGTGATATTATCAGTCTGAGTATACTTTATGAAATTTATTGGATAGCCGGAAACCCGGCAAGCCGACAACCTGACAGATTCTCGGAAAAAAATTTTCAAGTGTTAGGATATTGCTGTAAAATTTAATTGGTTAGTTGTCGGTTGATTAATTGAAATTTACCAACTGTTTGTAACGTCCAAATTTGTTATATTTCTGTTCTTGTCTTTATTATAAAAATAAAATGAAATTTACCAACTGATTCGGTTGATAACCCTTTTTATGTTTTTTTTTATCAAAACTTATTAAAAAATTATTTTATAAAAAAAAATGCAGCTTAAATCATTTTTATAAAAGAATATATTTATTTTATTTTAGATAAATGTAACCCAGCTTTACATTAAACAGTTTTTTTATTGACTTTAATGTTTTTTTCTTTTTTTCTCTAGAATTACACTCCTGAACTTGAATTTGTAAAATGGCAAGTTAAAGAAAGAGTCTGTTTATATTTTTTTTGTTGTAGGAACATCACTAACATTTCTTTTCTCTTTTTTTTTCTTTAAAACAACTTCTGGACTTGAAATTTAGTAAAATGGTAGGTTAAAGGAGTGTGTATTATGATTTTTTGTTGTGAGAACGAACGTCACTAACGTTCCTTTTCTCTATTTTTCTCTAGAAATAATTTTTGGTGCTGTGTCTTTTTTTGCAGAAATATCATTATTTTTCCTTTTATTTTTTTTTCCTTAAGGAATAATTCCTGAACTTGGAATTTGGTGAAATGATAGGTTAGAAAAGTGTCTATTGTAGTTTTTTTTGTTGTAAGAACGTCACTAACATTTTTTTCTCTTTTTTTTCTTTAGGCAAAACTCAAGTCAGCTTAAAGAAATAAAAAGGAACTATAAGTAAGTTAAGGAAAATCCATAACAATAATAAGGAAACTATAATAATAAGAAAGAACCAAGGTAAGAAAGAACTGTAACAATAGTAGGAAAAGAAAATAAAGCATTAATATTGCTTTAAAACAAAGCAAAAAAGTAACAAAATGAAAAAAAATGAAAAAAAAACAAAGAAAGACCTAATTCAATAGTTAGGAGTCAGGACTGGCTTAACTTATTATCTTGAAAAGAAGAAAACAATATTAACAAAAAGCAATTAATTGCTAATCCGCCTATAATCGGCACTAATTAATATATAAAATTTGGGGGAA
>JADRCO010003263.1:0-10572 GCA_021464525.1 Rhizophagus sp. LPA8_4_AMF
AATATAATTTAAATATATATTAATTATAATTTAGATACTGATTTTGCGAAAATTCAATTTTCAGTATATTTTAAGTATAAAATAAGAAAATTAAGTATATTTTAAAGAAATTTAAGTGTATTTTAAATATATTTTAAGTATAAAATTTTTTTATAGGATTATCGGTAAAGGCGTCAATAGCGTTGAGAGAGAAGATAGAAACTTCTTTCAAAAAAGGAACCTTTGGTATGGGTATTAATAAACATTTTGTAAGATAATATGATGGTAAATCAACAATTGATGGCAATTAACGAGAGATATGATGGAGGAAGAAATGGTTGAATATAAATAGAATAAATATGAATTATTGAAGAAAGTGAAAGGGAAGACAAGGACCCCGAAATATACATAAAAGGGTCAGGTCAGAGTTTGCGTATAACAGTTCCAAATATTCATGTAGATCTTTCCTTTTTTAGATAACGCAGGCCAAAATTTTATTACCTTTTATAGATAATGACTGACATTATCATAATTCCAGCCCTGAAAGAATGCGTATTTTGGGCCACTTGTGGACCTGACCTCTACACATATATTTCGGGGTCCTGGAAGACACAATAGCCACCAAAAAAGTGAAAGTTATTGATTTATTTAGTCAACAAAAATGCAATGCAGCAGGTTATTGAAAATGCAATGAAGAAAAGGGTGTTTTGGAGTTTTCATCAGTCCAAGACACTGTTTAGAACACTGCATTTTTTTTGTACTTGTATTCTTATCCAATATAGAATTATATACTTTACTATAACTGCAGATAAAAGTTTGCCAACAAACTATTCCATTATCTCAGCAAAGCATGATCTTTAATTACACGAAAACCTTGTTTTTTGCCTATCCATTAACAAAAGTCTCACAAGTCTCCCATGATAAAAATTTTCTCCCAGTGTATAAATTATCATCCTCATAAAGAACTGCTTCGCCATTAAGTTCGTTTTTACTAAAAGATACCTCTTCTTGTGTATTATTATCTTCCATAAAGATAGCAATGATAGAATCATCATTTTCTTGACTACTGTCCATTATATAAGTTATTGAATAGTAAAAACGTGTATGATATATGTATTAATAAAGTGTGAAATGAAAGTATGAAAGGTAAAAATGAGCAAAAGAAATATAAAGAAAAAAAATAAATAGATCGCTCATTGTTACTATATATTGTTATTGATTTGTTACATAATTTCCGATATTATCCGATTATTGTTTAAATTGTTTCTGGTATCATCTGATCACATGTATTTATCATCAGGGAGCTAGCGATTTTTCACATATGCGCTAAATTATAAATTTCTAAAATAAAATAGGATAATAGAGGATAAAATATTGTCTAAATAATTTTCATAACATGATGAATGAAATAATCATGTATTTTTCTGAAAAGATTTCTGAATTTTTTGGAAAACTACATGATTTTTTGTTGAGTGATATTTTCCTCTAAGCGTTCATAATAAAAATAGTTTTACTATTTTTAGCATCGCCTCAAAATTAATCTGGGACAAGTTTTCTTTTTAGCTAAAATAATTATTAAAATGCGCGTAAAAAAAAAAAATAGAAAAAAAAATTTAACAAAAAATTTATTTTATACTGTATATTAAGATATTGTGTTTTTTAACAAAAATATTTTTTTACAATACTTCATTTCATTGTTTGTAAATAATATGTTATAAAATATCTTCATTTTATTTATATTTACATTAAAATTGTAACATAAATATTTTTTATTTTATAAAACTGCGTGTTAAAAAACTATTAAAACACTATAAAAAAGTATATTAATAAACACTTAAAATATAAAATTTTTACACAAATAAGCTTCTACTAGTAATTAAGTAACAAAATGCGAAGTCGTGAAGTCCAAACAAAAAAAACAATTTTTTTTTGTTACTTGGTAAATCCCGGTACGGCTTAATTTTGAGGTGATAAACATATGACTAAAAATATTTATTATGGGTGCTAGATTATTACATTCCGAGGGAAATATCCCTCAACAAAAAATCATGTAGTTTACCAAAAAATTCAGAAAACTTTTCAGAAAAATACATGATTATATGAATGAAAGCAAAATTATTACGTGAATCAGAAGATCGTATACGGGTTGAAGTAACAGCCAATGAACGAATAATAAAAGAGAAAGATGAGGAAATCAAAATATTATTTAATATTAAAAAAATTGGATACAAAAGCTGGAGAAACAAGCAAGGTTGCTGAAAATAGCAACTCACCGCCAGATCAATAGAATAAACAAAAGACAAAGAAAAAAAATTGGCGCAGAAGGAAGAATGTGGATCAACATCCAGTTTAAGACAAGATCATCAATATTCCCGATTCTATAGATCCTAATAATCTGGATGCAGTTTATGCAAGTCAATCACGTGACCTTTTAATTTATGGTGGAATGATGAGCAAATACAGTATATGAATATATACAATTCCGGCTAGCACTGATACATGACTTTCAGAATTATGTGCCATTGTCCGGAGTATCAATGACTCAATTAATAATCTTAACGCCAAACGTTCCCACTTTATTTTATTAGGGGATTTCAACATCAAGGCCAACAAATTGACCGTTAATAGTTCCGTAACCTCGTGGGATGATCTCCTTCAACTCTTAAACCATAATCAACTCAAATCGAAACACTTTGGTTCCTTGTTAAAATACTGGGACCTCCACAATGCTGCGAAACATTTTAACAAAAAAGATACTCCTACTTTTATTTCCCATAACTCTTCACTTCAACCTTCCACTATTGATTACATTTTCACTTCACGTGATTTACAATCGTCATATCTTGATTTTAAGATTATTTCTTCAGATTATACCTCCGATCATTTGATGATCGTGTTAACGATCCAACATCCTAATAATTTCTTCAGAACTAAAAAAGACTTTGCACAATCCAGACTACACAAACAGGCTCATAATGAGCTATATAATATCGACAAATTGCAAGCTAATGATTGGCTTTCTTTCAACAACACATTTCAGGCTTATCTCAATCAACACTCTTCTTTACCGTCCTTACGACAATCACCACAACATTTTGTAAACCAAGAAATGCAAACAATCATTTCAGGAATCAAGCACACTCTCAGGGCGCTCAATATACCTAAATTTCAAAACACTCCCAAACGTAACAACATGCCACTTATTTTACGTCAACGTTACAATCAGATTTATCAACTAAATGCCTTGTCGAGCTTACTAAAAGACAAAATCTATTTGGACACCACGGACTCTACTACCGCTGTTGATACAGATGTGATTATTGCGACTGACCACTTTAATCAACATTGGCGGTAAAAATACCAATGGTTATTTAGTACAGTGTGTACATATTCAAATGAACTACCGATATTTTTACCTTCTTCCTTGCCTACAGCTGAAACTTCAAAACTTGCCTTGGTAACGCTAAAAGCAGCAGTAACCAACATTCAAGCTGTTATTAATAAAGATAGATCAGCTTGGAATCTACAACAAATAGACAAATTTATCAATAGACGCAACAAAGATATAGTATCAAATCAGTCTCGTATGTTAAACTCCATACTGGAGCGCGTTCCTAAACGGATCACGTTAGACCGCATCAAATACTACGAAGCTAACACGATTAAATACTCTAATGACCCAGACGTCATCGAACATAAACCAACTTGCATTTTCAAACAGTTGGCCATTCTCTTTCAGTTCCATCACTATTAACTGTCTACTCTTCTATTACAGATTTGCCTCGTGATTGGCAATCTATTTATCAACCAAAACGAAATTTGATTCCTTCAGAAGCTAACAATACGTTGAGTCGCCATATTTCTTTTGACGAGCTAATGGATACTATTCGATCTCTTCCATCCCACAAAGCGCCTGGTCCTTCAGGCATACCTTACGATCTTATCAAAAAATTACCACCTTTCTTTTTTAACAAGTTGGCAACTTTTTTTAACTATATTTTAGACAATCATGTCCTCCCTAATTCCTGGCAAGAAGCTCTTTTGTACCCAATCCCTAAACCTGAATGGTGGGATAATGACATTAGCCTTACCCGGCCCATAGTTCTGCTAGACACTTTTAGGAAAATTATGTCCAAAGTAATTAATTCACGCCTGAACCGATATCTTTCTGAAAACTCAATACTTCAACATAACAATCGCGCAGGCGTCCAAGGATCATCCTGCATGGAGATTATTTTTCACCTTCAAGCTACCATTACTGCGGCCAATACTCTCAAAAAAGATCTTTTTATTATGGTTCAAGACCTTTCCAAAGCCTACGACCGTGTCAACATTGACATTTTACGTCTAGCTCTACAACGTATTTGTGTTCCAAATAACGTTATCACTTTTATCATTAATCTTTTTACCAGTTGTTCCAATAGAGTTTTATTCGAGGATTGGCTTGGTGATCCATACGATATTCTTACTGGTATCGATCAAGGAGACAGCATTTGCCCATTATTGTGGGTTATTTACTATGACCCTATGTTCCAACGGATTAATGAATCTAATTTTGCAGGTGTTCAATACACCTCTTCCATTCCCACGGCTTTACCTATCAACAGTTCTTCAACTTCACATAGTGCCACCTTAGACCACAAATTATTAGGTTATTTAGACGATACCACATGGTTAACCGATAACCTATCTAACCTGGAAGCAAATTTAGCCATCGCCAATGATTTTTACTCATTTACCAATATTAAAATCAACAAAAAGAAATGTACGATACTATCCAATAACAAATCATTCTGTGCACAACAAACATTCCCTCTGACCTTTAGTTCTAAACTTGTTGACATCAACATTCTACCCTGGGGTACTTCAACTCGGATCCTGGGGGTACATATCAGCGCTAACGACTCCAATAAAGGAGCCATCAAAAAAATCCAAAAAACAATTAATTACATCAAATTCTTTTTGCGGAAAAAACGTTTAACCCATGATCACATTATTTACGTTATCAACAAACTCATAATACCAAAAATTGAATATCTTTCTCAAAATTTTTTCATTAGCCCCACATGTGTGCGAAATTTAATGCGTCTTTGCGCTCTATTCTCAAACATTCACTTCATTGTCCTAAAAATCTTTACTCTTCGGTTCTTCATGGACCTATTTACCCTCATATAATTAACATCTTTGACAATCAAATCAAAGTGCAAGCTTCACTGTTCATTGCACAAGCTAATTCGCCCATTACTTCAAATACTTTCAAATTTTTAATGTTACTTTCACAACAAAAATTTTGTTTACCTTCGGACCCCTTCAAATTTTTATCTTTATTTGATTATCCTCTTAGACGCTTTTTGCGTCTTGAATCTTTATTAACCTTCTTTCGATTTTACAATCTTTCTCCCTCTTTGAATTTTTCGTTTCAAACATTAGGTGGAAATTTTCCAATAGCTCATTATGTTATACATCCTAAATATCTCTTTTCACATTTAGACAGTTTATGTTCAAAAGGTATCCTATTTCTGGACCAAATCATCACTATAGACTCAGGTTATTTGCAAGATTATGCTGCGATTAAATCCTCTTTACAAAACAAACGTGGACGTTGCCCTCGTTGGTACACCTTTTTACAAGAACACCTTACACTAACTTCTGCTGGCCGGTTGAATATTCGGCTGGAGACTCCTATCGTGCAAAACCCAAGGGTTATTCATATAAAACCCATTGCTCCTTCAAATCAGCCGGTGCAATATAAAGGTCGCGCTGCTCACTGGCTGGGATTTTGGTCTCTTCACTCTAATGGGCTGGTTTACGGCCATGCTTTATCGTCAAGTCACTACCATCATACCACACCCACAATATATATAGAACATTGGATCCCGTATAATTTAACAAACATTACAAATGTTTCCTTTTCACCTCATTCTATGCCTAATGCCATTCACCCTTGTCCTGGTTGCTCTTTACACAATTCTCCATATTTCGTCGGTTCTATGAAACCTGTTTGCATTATTAATGTAGCATTATCAAAACCTTTTATTATCAATGCGTTGCCCGGTAAAGCGTTGAGAATGTTATTATCTTCTTACCCTTCCCTTAATATCAGATATGTTAAATTTTTACGTCACAATCACGAACATTACCGCACATTAGCCTACAATGACTTTTTATATCAAAATCCTTCCCCGTCTTCTGTTCCAACTTTATCTTCCTCTTCTTCAGTACGTCCCTTAAATACTCTGATCGTGGCTTCACGTTCGGTTTCCCTTATTAATCAATTTATTTCTTCACCCATTGTCAAGAATGCACTTATCGACATAACTTCGTCGCTCAAAACGAATACTGATTTAACTTTTTATACAGATGGATCTTATAATCCAGCTGCCTCTCCTCCTGAATTTGAAATGGGTTATGGTTGGGTGACGCCTATTTCAGCTTCCCATGATATTACCTTTTCTGGTGCTTGTGAATTTTTCGCCTCATCAACACGTGCTGAAATTATGGCCGTGCTTACTGTTCTTTTAGTTTGCCCTCCTTCATGCAATGTCACTATTTACACAGATTCTCTCAATGTTATACAAACTTATCGAACCTCCGCCAAATTGATTTCTCTATCAATCAGAAAATACCAAAAAATTTGCAACAACATCCTATGGTCAACCATTCATCACGTAGTCAACGTTTTGCAACTCTCGCTTACCTTTGTCAAAGTCAAAGCTCATTCTGGTATCACTTATAATGAACAGGCTGACCTTCTTGCAAAACAAGGTCGCTTCTCAACTCAGGTTACCACCATTTCTCACCAACAGCTCCCACGTCAAGCTGCCACCTTAATTTGGAACTATTGCGTTCCTCTGGATCGTAACGTCCGAAATGCCACTAGTTCGATACTTCAAAGTGTCCACCTACAAAATCACCTTAGCCATTCAGCTCTTAATCTGAACAATTCTTCTGAAGATTTGGCTAATATATATTGGCCTGCGACACATAAATGGTTTACTCACTCTCATTCCAACGTAGAAACCTCCACGGAGGCCACAAAGGCACTCTCCTGGAAAATCAAGACTTCAACTAATTCGCTGCCTACACTAGATATTTTGAACCGAAATTATCCTGACTTATTGAAAGGACATATTTCTTGTCCTTATTGTCATGCTTCGGCAGACTCTAATTCTCACTTTTAGACTTGTCCTGCCAATTTTCAACTTACACAACATTGTTTTAAAACCTTATCACAAATTTTACAGGATGCTATTCTTGCTGATTGTGATTTAATCACCTTGATTTGTAAGGACTCGATCAAGTATTCTCTAACTTTCCATTGGCTTTTACACCCTGCGCATACCGTTTCCACTTCTACTTCATTTCCTCCTTCATTGCTTTTGCTTATGCGAGGTTACGTTACCAACGATCTGTACTCAATTTTCCGTAAACATTATTCCAAACGTCACCCGTTATACAAAGCTTTATTTGCTTTTATGGACCAGGTCGCCACCTTAACTAAATCCCTGCTATGGAAGAAACGTTCCGTTGCATGGAAAGCATGGAAAACTGAACATCATATCTCCAAATCAGACTTTACGCGCTATCGTCAGAAACGTGCTTTGTCACGTGCACCCAACCTGACCTCCGATATTGATCACATACCAATTGCTTCGATGCGTCGAAGACGTCAACCTGCTCCATTTACTTATGTTTGTCCAGAATTAGACTTTAGGAATTTTAAATCAGACGCTGACTATCTGTTTATACTTTTCTCATCATGTAATTTTTTACATAGTGGTTCATTCTTCAAGCATGTGCTCACTGTTTTATCTACCTCTGTTACGGCTTCTATTACTCATCATCCTTTATTTTATGTTTAGTACCTAGTGCTTGGATTGTTCTGTCCTTTTAGGGATGCTATCGTTTTTAGTATTTGTTACTTTTTTTCTTTTTTTTCTTTTTTATCTTCTTTCATTGGATGGTTTCCAGTGTAGTGGGGTATCGTTACATTGTAGGATTCGTGGGTGGTTTATTATTGGGTGGGTCCACGGGTTCAGTGGGCTTGGGCGTTGGGCTTCCTTGGTTGTAGGGATGCTCAGCTGTGGTTCCTTTTTTTTTACTCTTTTTTCCAAGCAAGGATCTGGTTTTTACTAGATGAAGGTGTCTGTAGATTAGTTTTTATTCTTTATTGAATGTATTTACTTTTTCTTTGTACTCCTCCTATGTGACATAAAATAAATAAATAAATAAATATAAATATATACAATGCGAGGTTACGTTACCAACGATCTGTACTCTATTTTCCGTAAACATTATTCCAAACGTCGCCCATTATATAAGCTTTATTTGCTTTTATGGACCAGGTCGCCACCTTAACTAAATCCCTGTTGTGGAAAAAACGTTCTGTTGCATGTAAAGCATGGAAATCAGAACATCACATCACCAAATCGGACTTTACGCGCTATCGTCAGAAATGTGCTCTGTCACGTGCACCCAACCTGCTCTTTGATGTCGATCACATACCGTTTGCTCCGATGCGTTGAAGACGTCAACCTGCTCCATTTACTTATACCTGTCTGGAACTAGACTTTAGGAATTTTAAATCAGACGTTGACTATTTGTTTATACTTTTTTCATCATGTAATTTTCTACATAGTGGTTCATTCTTCGAGCATGTGCTCACTGTTTTATCTACATCGGTTATGGCTCCTATTACTCATCATCCCTTATTTTATGTTTAGTACCTAGTGCTTGGATTGTTTCATCCTTTTAGGGACGTTATCATTTTTTAGTATTTATTACTTTTTTTCTCTTTTTATCTTCTTTTCATTGGATGGTCTCCAGTGCGGTGGGGTATCGTTACATTGTTGGATTCGAGGGTGGTTTATTATTGGGTGGGTCCATGGGTTCAGTGGGCTTGGGAGTTGGGCGTCCTTGGTCGTAGGGATGCTCAGCTATGGTTTCTTTTTTTTTACTCTTCTTTTTCCAAGCAAGGATATGGTTTTTACTAGATGAAGGTGTCTGTAGATTAGTTTCTATTCTTTATTGAATGTATTTACTTTTTCTTTGTACTCCTCCTATGTGACATAAAATAAATAAATAAATAAATAAATATGAATATATACAACAAGTAGGACACATTTTAGAATTAAACGTCAAATGCTCATTTAAATACAAGATGGTAAAAACAAAATTGAGACTCACGTAAAAACAAGAGCAATCTTTTCTGAATGGAGCGGTAATATTGTTGTTAAGTGGAAAGGCTGCAAGTATTTTTGGAGAATTTTTGACAGAAACATGCACACTCAGGATATAAAGAATTGATTTAGATGGCAAGCGATAAAGAAATTAGATGATTCAGTAAGAAAGGAACACTTATCTCCATCATTGAGAAATACAATGCGAAATATAAATGTATTTTTGTGAAAGTTATAAAAGTTTACAAATCAAATTATGTTTTATTGTACTTTAATAATGAAAATTTGATGATGAAGGCGATTTATGACTCAACAACGCAGGATGAGTTGGTTAAAGGATTGCAAATGAAAAGTCAAGATGAATTGTTAGGACATGATGGATCCTTTCTACTGAGAGCGTGAAGACGGAATTCATTTGAAGTTAAAATAACTCAACACACTTAGTATGCCAAAATCAATAAATAATACTAAGGCGGGAAGCACATCATGGACTCCGTTATTTTCAGATACAAAGATGCATTCTACAGTCATTCAAGATTTTAATTTTCTTAACTCAACATTTAGCAAGCGCATCAACGAGTTAATAATGCCAGCTAAAGAAGGAAAGGTACACGATGAGGAACCAGTAGCTGAGATCAATATGAATAAGAAATGATTACCAAGTGAACAACTAAGTCAGGGTGATAAAGATGATTCAGAAGATGATATGGCAAAGAAAAAATAGAAAAGAGAACAATTTATATTTATTATTTTTCTAACAAAATTTTTAAGGAAAATATAACAAATTTTTTTTTAGTATAAGTTGTTATAGTCAAAAAAAGTATTAAAATAGTAGTATTGATAAATGTTTACATTTGGCAAGTAAAATAGAAAAAGTTTTTTCGATTATTTTATTTTAACGAACATCACTAACTGTTCAGTTTTTCTTTTTTTTAGGCATCATTTTGTTTCTTTTTTAGATTATTTTTTGAGTTTTTCTTAGAATGAGACCATTAAGTAAATGAATTATTTTTTTCAAATTTTTTTTTAATTTTAACGAACATTGCTAACCATTCATTTTGTTTTCTCCTTTTTAGGTGGGTTTTCTAGTCTTTTTAATGTAAGACTGGCAAGAAAAAAAAATGCATTTTTTTCAATTTAGTAATGAGGTAAAGTGAAGATTTAATAATAATATTTCTTGATTTAATAATAAATAATTTAACAAATTATGCTTGTTCTTAGATAACACCGAACTACGAAAATGAAGTGTGTAATCTTTTACAGCAAAACATAATTCATGTATATCATGATGATTTATTGTTAGATGATGATGATGAAGCTCAGAACGATTATGTATGCCCTATAAGAAATCTGTATACGGAAAGGATACGTTTTGTATACATTTTATATACGCTTTAATAGATTCCGTATACAA
>JADRCO010003264.1:0-10571 GCA_021464525.1 Rhizophagus sp. LPA8_4_AMF
ATACTTTCAGGTCAAACGGGTCAGGTCAGGTCAGAGCAGGTAACCCGACCTGACCCGACCTGATAAAAAATTTTCGGTTCAGGTCAGACCAATTACCCGACCCGACCCGACCCGTGCGGAGCTCTATTTGAGGTAGATGTTCTTTATCTTTTTTTGTATTTTTCTTTTAGAAATGTTACTAACCACTCTTTTCTTTTTTTTCTTTATAGGAACTGGTTAGAACAAACTTTTGAAACAGCAATTTCGTCTTCTTTGAGGTAGTGGTTCTTCTTTATCTTTTTTTTTGTATTTTTCTTTTAGAAACGTTACTAACCACTCTTTTTCTTTTTTTTCTTTATAGGAACTGGTTAGAACAAACTTTTGAAACAGCAATTTCGTCTTCTTTGAGGTAGTGGTTCTTCTTTATCTTTTTTTTTGTATTTTTCTTTTAGAAACGTTACTAACCACTCTTTTTCTTTTTTTTCTTTATAGGAACTGGTTAGAACAAACTTTTGAAACAGCAATTTCGTCTTCTTTGAGGTAGTGGTTCTTCTTTATCTTTTTTTTTGTATTTTTCTTTTAGAAACGTTACTAACCACTCTTTTTCTTTTTTTTCTTTATAGGAACTGGTTAGAACAAACTTTTGAAACAGCAATTTCGTCTTCTTTGAGGTAGTGGTTCTTCTTTATCTTTTTTTTTGTATTTTTCTTTTAGAAACGTTACTAACCACTCTTTTTCTTTTTTTTCTTTATAGGAACTGGTTAGAATGAACTTTTGAAACAGCGATTTCGTCTTCTTTGAGGTAGTGGTTCTTCTTTATCTTTTTTTGTATTTTTCTTTTAGAAACATTACTCACCACTTTTTTCATTTTTTTCTTTATAGGAACTGGTTAGAACAAACTTTTGAAACAACAATTTCGTCTTCTTTGAGGTAGTGGTTCTTTATCTTTTTTTTTTGTATTTTTCTTTTAGAAACGTTACTAACCACTCTTTTCTTTTTTTTCTTTATAGGAACTGGTTAGAACGAACTTTTGAACAGCAATTTCGTCTTCTTTGAGGTAGTGGTTCTTCTTTATCTTTTTTTTTTGTATTTTTATTTCTTTTAGAAATGTTACCGTCTCTTATTCCTTTTTATTATAGGGATGAATTACTTAGGTTTCTTTATAAAGCAAAAAAAGTATGGAATAATTTAAGAGTAGGAGGAATAATACTAAAAAAAAGAGTATCATGAATTACTTTAAATTCAATCCCTTTATTAATTTCATTCATAATGTATTAGTAACAATGCACTTTAACACAGTGTTGTGAAGTGATATGAAATGACACAAATGACATTAATAACATGTCACGTATCATTATGTCATTTCAAAGAGTAAATGACAAGCGAATTTGTCATTTGAAGTCATGTGATTATAATTCTGGCCAGAATTATCTGTAATTCTGATCTACTTATTAATTTTGGCCTGCATTAACTTCACACAATAGCCTTATGTATAGCTTATTTTGCTTTAACTATGGCTAATTCTGTAAATGACAAATGACAAGAATGACAAATGTCATTTTGAAATGACTTGTTGTCATTTGAAAATTGATCAAATGTCAATGTCATTTGACATCACTGCTTTAACATATATCAACATCATTTATTTTGGCACGAATGCTCACTATGAAATCAACTACTAAATCTCCATCTTTCTTCTCACAGCGACATTTGTTACTATTACATTTACTTTTATAATTACATATGTATGTGGTAATGCATTACCTTTAAGAAATATTCTTTATAATTAATTGATTTTTATTTTATATTATTTAATTTCAATTAAACATTAAATTTTTCATTTCTATTGCTCATTTTTGTATACTTCATTATGCATAATTCCTACTCCTTTAAGTTAAATTTTTTCTTTATTAAATTTTTCATTTACCTATCAATAAAGTCAGCATACTATAGTTATAGAGAATGCCAAAAGAAAAAAAAGAAAATTTCCGTATTTACTAAAGATTAGCCAAAGAAAAAAGGAACGTTCCTGAAGGACCACCTACCCCAAAAAAGTTGAATGTCTGATCCAAATGGCTGTTACAACCAAATCCTATAAAGAAAAAGAAAGGAACAGTTAGCTACATTATTAAATAGAAGAAAAAAAATAGATAAAAGAAGTATCTTACCTATTTCAAAGAAAACAAGTGGCATTTCAAATGGTTGTTTTAATTAAAAAAACAGAAAGGGGATGGTTAGTAATATTTCTAAATGAAAAATACAAAAAAAAAATATTGAAGAATCATCTACCTCAAAGAAGACGAATTGCAGCTTCAAAAGTTTATTCTACTAGTTCCTATAAAGAAAGAAAAAAAAGGAACGGTTAGTAACGTTTCTAAAAGAAAAAAAATAAAAAAATACCACTATATATATATATATATATATATCACCTAATCTTAAAGAAGCTAAAATGCCATTTCAAATGATTATTCTAACCAGTTTCTGTAAAAGAAAAAAAAAGGAACGGTTAATCACATTCCTAATAAAAGATCATAAAAAAACAGATAAAAAACCTTCTGCACTTACCTAAAAAAAGTAAAATGGCCACAAAAGTATATTTTCAAATTTCTTTTATCGGCATTTTATTAAAAAAAAAATTGCTTCTAAGCCACCAAAGATAATCCTTACATGACGATTTTTGGTTCTACAAACCCATCACGTGCACTCACATAAATAAGTGTCGATCCTACTTTAATGCACTATCATGCAATGCGCTTACAGTTGACTAGATTAATACGTTCCAATTGTTACTTATATAAATAATTATATTAGTTATATTGTTTATAAATAAATAAAAATTAATATTATCATAAAAAAAGTGGCTGGTATATTTTGCAGATCATCACAATTATCAGATGGTAATACATTTAGCAAATTTATTTTCATTTATTATTTACTATAATAAAATACATATCAGAAAATAAATTACTAATCTTTTGAAATTTCAGCTATGTCCTTATCTCTATCTATAATATAATATTTATTGTCTAATGGAAAAAAGCCAACACAACAATCAATAGCAGATACCCTTATAAAATCATAATAACTAAATCCACTAAATGATAATACTCCTACATTATCTTCAGTAACTGGTTTTGTCCACTGAATATATGCTAACATTTCTTTTTGATCATTAAATTCATATAAAAAAAAGAATTCAATAATTCCATAAAAAGTTTTTGTTATAAATTCAGGTTCTCGATATTTGAAATTTGTCCATTTATCAATTTCTATTTGTACCTAATAAAAATATATAAAATAAAAATAGTGTAATTTAATATAATAAATAAATATTATAATAATATATAAAACTGTTACATTTACTTTTACAGTATGATTAATTCTTGCCCAATCATTATTCTTTTTAATCCATTTAGATCCAATAAAATATTTATTTTTAGTTAGCATTCGTCCATACATCATACCTTCTTTTGGTAAACTCTAAATAAATTAATAATCTATTTAAAAATAGTTGAAATTAAAAATATAATAATCAAATACTGTATGTACTTACATTTAAATTTAAATCAGTTATATTATATGATGTTGATAAATTTTCTTTTATTTTTTTAAGTTGACTTTGTGAAAGAGTATGTTTTTTAGCAGGAAAATAAAATTCTTCAAAATAATATTCATCAGTATATATTAAATGCTGAGCATATTGTTTTGGAGATGATTTTAATAAAAAAATATGTTGATAAATTTCATGATAAGGGAGATGATTAAATAATTCCATAAGATATACATTATTAATAATATTTTTATATGGATGTAAACGTGATTTTGCCATTGGAAGTAACATTCCACATATACGTTCCATTGGAAACTGCCAAGTGGCCCAACAAGGACCTGTATTTCTAATACTATCAGCTACATGTAATAAGTAATGGAAACAAAGTTTCATTGCACTGATATTTTCTTTAATACCACCATAATATTCTCTATAAATAAAATAAAAGTAATAAAGATATTAATTTAAAATATTATAATAAAATATATTAAATATTTTGCATTATTAATTTTTTTAAAAATAAGTTAATGTATACTTACTTTTCATAATGCTTATAAAAATTTAATAATAAAACTTTAATTTCTGATATATCTTCATCAAATAAATATAATTTTTTACATAATCTAACTGCTTTAACAAATAAAGCCCAGCCTTCATAATATTTTATTGGAAGCTTATCTTTTAATAAAGGTAAGGAATACATAATAATCCAGTTCATCCATTCTTCTGCTTTATAACTATTATAATAAAGAGTAATATTACGAGGTGGACGTCCAAGATAAGATGGAATCATTTTACGAGCTGTATGCATTAGATTTCCAATTTCAGTCCATATAGTTTTATTAAGAATATATGGTTTATTATTTTCAACATTTTTGAAAAATACACCAAGCCAATGTTTAAACATATATTTTGCAACATTTTCAAACATTAGGTGCATTATATCTAATGCAAAAGAATATGGAAATTTGATTGAAGGTAGATCATATAGTATACTTTGATTTTTTATCCCTAATATTATAGTTAATATATTATTATATTATTATTAGATAGTATATAAATTATAATATATTAATAAAAACTTACCATAATTTCGTTGTAAAGATTCAATTGCTTGTTGTGTTGTTACACAATTTAAATTTCGTATCATTTTTTCATATTCTTCATGTGATCTTAAAGGTAAATTATTTGCATCATAGCTCGTTAAATTATTGGATCCTATTGGAGGAGTAGTAGGAAAATATATATGTTTTACACAGGTTCCTTTAATATTGCAATAGCGACATCCCTTATAAGAATTATGGCCAGTAAAACACATTAGTTTTGTCAGGCCAGGTGTATCCCCTGACCATGACAAAACATGTGCTTTTAAAATAAAATGATTCTTAGTATTGCCATCTATACAGTCAATACCTCCTTTATAAGATAAAAGATTTTAATTAGAAATAGCTTAATTAATTAATTAATTATATTATAATAATCATAATTGTAAAAAAACTTACTGGCTAATTGTTTAAGTTCATCAACTATTGGATTCATAAATGAGTTAAAATCTTTTGGCTCCTTTGGTCCAGGAATTATTGATGTAATTAATAAATTTTCCTTAAGTACCCGTTTTTCTGGTGACAAATTTGCATTAATAAATAATAATATCCAGCAGGTTTCAGTTTTTTGACGAAAAATCTGATAACCATCTACAGAATCAGTTAAAGCAATATCATGCTCATCTTGAAAATATCCTGTTTTAAAAAGATCTAAATAACATTTTCCATCAAATATATCTCCTATTTTACCATCTTCACCAAATCCATTACGTGATGTGTATATATACCGATAACGTAACTCATCTGCACGATTTGGATTCTCATATTGTATTTTTAAACGCTTTATAAGGGAAAAACATGCAAATTGGTAACGAGGTTTTTTTTTTTGATCATACCTAGATTCACTGCAATAGGGACATTGTAATTCATTTTCAAATTGTCCTGTATATGCACAGCAGGAATTAATACACATATCAATCCACTGTGGTTCAATATTTACCAATTTTTTTAATGTTGTTTTTATTTGATAAATACTGATTGAATTATTACTTGCTCTCATGATCTGATTAAATGCATTATCAGTTAAATTGCACCGAACTTTAATTTCAAAAAGTCGTAATGCATGTACCATGTCTTGAGATATATTTAATTTGAAATCATCTATTTCAGTTGAAATTCTGTTAACAATAAACAAATATTTAAATATAATATAAAGATATAAATCAAAACTTACTATTATTTAAGTCATCTGTAAGTGATGTTTCTTGTGTATCATAATTATTATATTCTTGATCTAACTCTTGCATATAATAATCATCTTGTAAACTATCATCGCTTGAATTTTCAAAATCCTCTAAGTTATCATAATTATTATCATCTTGCGAGTTATCATTGTCACTTAAATCTTGTAAATCATTATTATTTTCATAATCCTCTAAGTTATCATAATTATTATCATCTTGCGAGTTGTCATTGTCACTTAAATCTTGTAAATCATTATCATTACTTGTATTATTATCTTCATCATCACTTAATTGAAACTCATCCATAATTAAATCAGTATTTTGATGAAAATCTTGAAATTGTATTTCATCATTCCTATCACTTTTATTAACATAAATAATATTTAGTAAAGTTTTTAGTTTACTTAGTATTAAACTGAAAAAACCCACCTTACTTCAATATTTTGGCTATTCATATTTGTATCTTTTATCCATTCAAGTTCTTTTTTTCTATGTTTTTTTACAGTTGGAACGGTATAATACTTACCACCTAATTCAGGGTTTTCTGCTTTGCAAATAAAACATTTACACAATACTTTTTCAGACATTATAAAATTGAAAATTTAAAAAGTGTGAAGTATTACACTAGTAAATCTGTCAATTCAAAAATATTTTTACGCAGAACGTGATCTCCTGCTGTTGATATATGTATCACAAGGAGGTTACAAAATTTCATATTCGTACTACTTTGGCAAAAAAAATTAAATAAAGTGCATGTGATGTGAGCATCAGCGGGAATTTTTTTTCTGAAATTTGAAATTTGGAATCTTTCTGACTCCTTGGGAACTTGAAGTCTTGAAACAGCTTATAATGGTAATAGTAAGCTTTTATTATATTATTTACTTAATTATTTAACATTTAGGGATTTATTTTTAGGAATCAGCTTTGGGTGTTAAGAGTATTTCTTTGGATCCTAAATTGGTGGTTATTAATAACGGAATTTTGTCATTTGAAATCCCAAAATCCTGTTCATATCAATATAACAAAATTGGAGTCCATGTTGAAAGATTGTGAAGTTGGTGGTGATTACGGAAAGTATGTATCATTTTAATGTTTTATTCTATGAACTATTACAGTACTATATTATTTGATGATATAATTATACACTTTCCATAATTCAAGGATAATGTATTTATCATACAATTAATGAAATAATTGTACATGCACAATATTTAATAGGCACAACTACTGTCCTTTATTTCCTTTACTTGACGGAATATTTATGGTGGTGATGTTTAGAGCGTGACTTGGACTTAATACCACAAAAAAATATTATTTTTTATGCTGTAGTAAGTGCCAGCTTTTTTTCATTTTTTTTTTTTATTATTTTCTATTTATTTATTTCTTTTATTTTTCTTGTTTTAGGATCAGGAAGTCTTGGATCGGTTTCAGCTTGATGTTGCAGTACCATGGTAGGCATCAGATTTTTTTTTTATTTTTTTTTATTTTTACTAATTTTTTTTATTAATCTTTTTTAGCTTTTTCTTTTCTTCATTTTCCTTCTTTTAGGATCGGGAATTCTTTTATCAAGTTTGGCTTGATGTTACGCTACCATGGTAAGCATCGGATCCTTCTTTTATTTCTTTCTTTTTATTTATTTGTTTATTGATTTTTACTAATTTTTTTTTATTAAATTTTTTGATTTTTTTCTTCCTTCATTTTTCTTCTTTTAGATCGGAATTTTAGATAGGTTTCAGCGTAATGTTGTGGTACTATAGTAAGTTCCGAAATATTTTACAAAAAGTTTTTTCTTTTTTTTTATTAATTTGCTAATAATTTTTTTCTTTTCATCTTTCAGATTGGAAACTAATAGATCATGGCAGATGGTGTGCTTACCGTTGCAGTATTATGGTAAGTGTCAATTCTCATTTCTTTTTTGTTTCAAAATAAATTTTTTTATTATTATTTTGTACTAATATCTAATTTTTTTACCCTTTTTTTCTTTTAGATTCAGAAAGTCAACGGTAAACCGTAGGAGCTAATTTCTTTTTTTTGCTCTTTTTTCTCGTTTCATTCATTCTTTTTTTTGTATATTTACTACTATTTTCCTTTAGTTTTTTCTTAATTTTAGATTCAGGATAGGAGGGCTTAGATCAGATTGTTCACCTACCGCTGCAGTACTATGGTAAGCATTGGGTTCCTATTTTCATTTGAATTTTTTCCTTTATTTGATTATTTTATTTAATACTTTTTATTAACTCAAATTTTTTTTTTCTTTCTTTCTTCAGTTTTCTTCTTTTAGGTTCAAGGAGAGCCGAATTGGGCTCAGTGTGATGATGTAGTATTACGTAAGTGCCGTTTCTCTCTTTTTTTCATTCCAGGATAATTTTTTATTTATTATTACTAATATTTTTTACTTTTTTTTATTCCTTCTTTCTTTTAGGTTTTTAGGTTTATATTTGATGAGGTGTGCTTACTGGATACTACTGTAAGCACTGAATCTTTTTTTTTTTCATTTTGAAACCTTTTTCTCTTATTTTTTTATTCATTTTTTTAATATTTTTTTTTCAATTTTTTTTTTCTTCGTCTTTTAGGTTGAGAAGTTTTAGATCAGGTTTAGCGCAATGCTGTAGTGCAATGGTAAGCGCTGCTTTCCCATCAAATGGACTACTAGCTCCCTCATCAGTTTTAAAAAATTTATTATCCCATTTCTTAAAAATTTAGTAAGATGATAAGCAAAATTATTTTGCTCAAACATCATAAACAACTCCCACGTCCTGGTAAAGAATTTACCCAGAAAAGAAGAAATTACACCTGAATGTTAACTTCAAAGAATATTAACTGTAGTGGATACCTCAAGGTCTGTTTCCTTCTCATGATACTTACCACCCAAAAGTTGAGGTTCTGATATGATCCAACAACTTCAAGAAAATACTAAACACTAACAAACAATCTTCAAAATTGGCACATGATTCATCACGTGCAAAATATCCAATAGTGACGAACTACCTGTTTTGTTAAATATTTTAATTTTACAGACCTTACGTTCATCTTTTAATCTCAATATTTTTACACATAAATTTTACAATATATAAACAGGGTAGGGTTACAGTATTTACATGAAGTAGATCTCCAAATCTGAAATAATAATGATAAAATTTCTTTTGTAGGATAGTTTTTTTGTGTTAATTTTGTGGTTTTCATGTAGAATCTCACAAATTTAAACAGTGAACAGATACACAAGGCTGCCTTACATAGTTATAGAAATTGTTTTACAATAAAGTATAACTTTATCTAACAATTTATATTAGTGAATAAATAAAAATATATAAAATAAAAAATGATCATCCCTTATGATGACGACATGACCGACATGTTGTGTGACTGTTCTGATCACGAGCCTAGCAAAAAACTAATCTACATATGAAATTTAACGCGTTTTGTAATGGCAAATAGCAATAGCGAACAATTAAAAATAGCAATTAATAACACCAATATTGTTAAATAATAAATTTGATAATAAATTTTTATTTAAATAAATTAAATAATGTCTTTAACGAACATTTAGTGATAATATAATGTCAATTTATTCAATTTATTAAGATTTATATTAAATTTATTTTCAATTAATAATTCTTTATTTTAATTTATTTTAATGATTTATTTTAAATAATTCGAAAAAAATAACAATTATTTTTTTAAAAATTTAAAAATAATAATTATTAGTTAGGTTAATTTATTTTAGATGTTTTAGTAGTAAATTATATAATAACAGTTCAAAACTATACTCCAAAACAAGTTTTTGAGTCTTCCATCAGTCTGACTTATTCTGACTCGTAGAAATGCATTGATCATTTAATTTTTACTACTATTGTAATTTGTAAAATTATTATAAAAGTTATAATAATTGTATCCTAACATAGAAATAATGCGAAATTACTGATTTTATTTATTAGGTTAACTTCGCTCTGGGCTCTATAGTTCCATTTTACCAAATGAAATACAAAAAAAGGTATAATGCATTCTGCCCATTGTACACGATTTATACTTGAATGCTACCTCTTATTCATCTACCCTATCCTTCAAACCAATAATGACTTCCGTCTTGTGTGAATCAGTTTTATTTTCTGAAAATCTAGATTTTAATGAAATGCCGATCCATAGTGAATCAATTTTTTTTATACATATTCCGGACATTTTCTGTATTAGAAAATCAGCAAGTTTTTTTTTAAAAAATTCTATACATATTCCGGACATTTTCTGTATTAGAAAATCAGCAAATTTTTTTTTAAAAAAATTCTATACATATTCTGGACATTTTCTGTATTAGAAAATTAATAATTTTTTTTAAAAAATAAAATTCTATACATATTCCGGACAATTGATAATTTTCTGTACATATTCTGGACATTTATAAAATTGTGAACAGATAATGGGATTATTTTTTAGGACAAAAAATGGTTATTTTCTGGACACACTCAAATATACCAGGACATTTTCCGGACTAAAGCTCTAATCGGTTCGGTCCTAATCCGAAAATCCGGACCGAAAATTCGGGTTGGGCCGATTCAGATTGAAATTTTAACCCGGATCAAAATATTTGGTCCGGTCCGGTCCGAATTTCAGATCAACCTCTAATCCGAACCGAAATGAACGGGTTGATCCGGCCCGACCCGGTTTCTTTATAATTTTAATAAAAAACGTTGCGAAACGTTTTTTATTTTTTAATTTAACAAAAAGGAACCGTTTCGCAACGGTTTCTTTATAGTTTTAATA
>JADRCO010003265.1:0-10570 GCA_021464525.1 Rhizophagus sp. LPA8_4_AMF
ATATCAAACCAGTATCAAAATGATATCGAAATACCATTGCTTATAAATTTCAAGTTTCTGTAAAGTAAGCTTCCTTAATGGATCAACAGGTCAGGTCAAATTTGTAACTTGACCAGATACCAGATTACAAATTTGTTAACTTAATCCAAATATTTCAGGTTAATCTTAGGTTAACTTGACTTAATTTAAAGCTTTATGCACAATATAAATCTTCATTATTATGATTAATAGATGGTATCCTTTTATATCATGAAGGGGTTTTATCTTTCTTTCAAAATTTTATGATTATAGTAATATTATGGTAATGTTTTCAAAGTATAATGATCTTATATTGTGAAATTCATATATCTTTTTAAAGGTTTAATGGCTTTAATCAATAAATGAAAATTTATAAATTTAGTTATCGCAGATTTAGATAGCTTAAGGTAGTAATACAACAAATTACTTGATTTGGCAGAAAATTTGACTTGAAATACATTAAGTAAGAAAGAGAAAAAATTATTTGAATTTGAAGTCAAACCAAAAAGTACTATAATAATAAGATTTTTATATATTAAAGATGCATTTCCAAATTTCTTGATCTGATCTATGAATAATATAAAAAGGATCCTAAATAATACTAAAAAACTCAGATCTGAGTTTATATAAACTTTATAATAAATTTTAGTTTTAAATATATAAAATTATATTTTCAAATTTTGCTATTTTGATAACCAGTAATTGAATTTTAATGAACTTAGACTTGTTAGATTTGTTTCATTAAGATGAACATTTTGATATCTATATCATTTCTGTAAGTATAATATTGTCTGAAATATTTCATTTTAAAATTTTTGTTATACAGAATCTAAGTTATCTTAGTATTATTTAGAGTCCTATGTAAGATCATTTCTGATGTATTTTCTAACAATGGTAAATTCATCGCATCATATAATGAAACTATATAATAAAATGCTATATTCCACATCTAAACCTATTTTAGCTGAACGGTTATATTAACCTATATATTTAATATATTATAATATTATATAATATAAAATTAGTTATATCAAAGTTGCTACAAATAGCACAGATCAATAACAACAATTCACAAACTAAATTGGTCAAGTTCAGAACTCCCTTACCTTCATATCAGAAATCTGACTCATCTACTTTTAATTTCCAACGTGATGCTTCTAACTTAATTTCTATAACTACAGACTCATTGGATATTATGATAATAAGTAAATAGCTACCAAACACACTATTAGCTACCAAATTTATATATTGTCAACATATCATATCACAGCAGTCTGTATATGATTTTCAAATTTATACTGATAGTTCACTGGATATATCAGATTCAGATGCGAGTGGACGTTTAATGATAGGAGCAGGATGGATACTTAAGAGATCAGAACTTAGTTTTGGTTGTGGCATAACAAACTTCCTATCATCAATCAGATTTGAACTTTTAGCTATTTTTACTGCAGTTTTAGCAGTACCTAGTAATAGCCATATTCGTGTATATACAGATAGTCAAGTAGTCATTGACGGGATATTACACGTATTGGAGAAACTGAATAGTAGTAACTTGATACTTAGATAAAATAATTATTGCGTGGTTTTTGCAATTAAAGAACTTATATTAGATAAAAAACTAGATTTTACTTTAATCAAGGTCAAAGGATATTCAGATGACATTTGGAATGATGCAGCAGATTCAATCGTAAAACTTGCTAGAGAAAACAGTTTATTTAATATTAATCATTACATAGATTTAGATAGATTTATTTGTTGACATAGTTTATTATTTTTTCCTTATTGGAATAATATAATTATAGATAAAAATATTAGAGAATTCAATAGTTTAGTATTTAGATATTTAATTTGTTCTACTTGGTCTTGTAATAATTATTGGATAGATACTTTCGATTATGATAACTTACGACATAATGCCTATGAATAGAATATGTTATGAGACTTCATCAAAAGTATATTTCATTTTAGATACTCCACCTTCATGATTAATAACCTTCTGCAATTTTCCATCAGATGCATGAATAAACTTTTACCTACAATCTCCACTTTGCGGAAGTGTTCAATACTATATGATATATTTACTTATCCCTTATATTCTATTGATAATGACAAACATTAACCCATCTTTCAGTATACCACTCTTTACAGCAATCTTGGTCCATATTGGAAGATCTTATTATTAAAAGGATAGCCAAATATATTAAAAAAATTCAAATCATCAACCCAGTTATTAGTAAATTAATTACACGATCTTTGAATATAACAATCTATCTCTGTTCTTGCTAAAATAACATAATCATGTTAAACTCACCAGAGGCCTAATCTCTTCTACAATTTCCATGAAATTGCAAAAATTGATATTACGATCAATTGTTTAACACATTATTCCAAAATTAATTAAATTATTTTTTATTCACTTTAAAAAACTTATTTGGATTTTCAGATGCGATGCTATGAACAAGTTGAAAATTAGTAAAGGGATTACAACAATAATGAAACAAGATTTTAAAAGATTTCAACCAAAAGTCTTCTTATAAGATCGCATTAGCTATCAATTTGATGTGGCATGACGGAAAAGTAAAAGTTTGACTTGTTGTAAGAAAGTTATTATGTCAATGGTTATTAAAGGTTCAGTACTGGGATGGAGTCAGAAGGAGTTTAATAAATAATCTGTAATATAGCAAGTCTTTGAATATCAAATTTCTTTGACCATGGGAAGGTTCCTCTAAAATAAAATGTTAACATACATTTTTACCTATATAAAGATAAATTTCACTGATAGTGCACATAAGGGGTCTAAGAGGATGACAGATGGTGATATAATTATTAATATTAGATAGCTTTTAATTACATGTAATTACAACATTAACTCTAATAAATTATTTCATGTACTGCAGAAAAAAAAAAAAATTAGTTATATTGATTTTGCTATAAATTACATAAGATATGAATAATTTATTTTACCAAGATGTAGATAATCTTTTCTTAACAAAATATAAAAAAAATTTGTTTTAAAAATTCTGATATGTCAAAAAAAAGGGTTATTCTTTCTGCTGCACAAAATGTAAATTTTGTAAAGAAAAAAATTCAAGTCTTCTAATGTTAGTTTTACACAACAATATCATATTGGAAAGTTAAAGTTAATAATAACTGATATTTTGAAAGAAAAAGAGCGGTAATTTTCAATTACAGAAAGTCAAAAAAGTATTGAAAAATTTTGGGATCCAAAGTAACAATAACTTGAAAATGCATTTAGCCTTTAGATTAATAATATGCTTAATATAAAATAAAATATTGATGGTAATATTTTAAAAATAAAAGTGAATTACTTTGCTACCCAGTTTTCAATAAAAGATTTTTATTAATCAGATGGGTAGTTAACTGGCTTTAAAAAATACTATAGTTTACATCAATACAAGAAGCAAGCAAATACACCTTCTGTTGAATTAATAGAATATGATTGACTTGCTTTACAACAGTTCCTTGCACCTTATAATCCTAAAGATATTTGGAATGGTAATAATAAAATTTGGCTTTTTCTGAAAAATAGAATCTTTTAGGATATTAGCATATAGTCTTTTATTAGAACATAAGAAAGAAAAATCTTAAATTACAATTTTTTGTGCAATAAATGCAACTGAAACAGAAAAAAATGACTCTTTTATTTATTTATAAATATAGAGCACTACATATTATGAAAATATTAATTATAAAAACCTTTCAGTTTATTATTTTTGGAATAATAAAGCTTGGATGTAAGTTAGTATTTTTAATATGATACTTCTTAAACTGAACTTAATAAAATAATGAAAAAAAATGGTTCATTTTATTAATTGATAATGCATCAGTGCATTTTATTTTAGATGAAATTCAGGAAAAATTAGATAGTGTAAAAGTGAAATTTTTACCACCAAATACTACTATTAAACTTCAGCCATATGATACAAGCATAATTTATTCATTTAAATATCATTATAAATATCTTTTTATTCAAAATTAGATTAATACATATGATAATGTGCAAAATGGTATTATAGAGAAACTTGATGAATATAATACTTTGCAAAATGCAGCTGAAGTATAATCTATATATGATATCATCTCAAATAATCCCAAATTGCTGAAAAATCAGGTATTCTTCTGTTAAATAATGAAATTGAAAAAATTTCTGAAGATTATGATTTAGTAATTAAAGTTCTGTACAAACTGAGTTAGCTTATGAACCAGCTTGAGCTTTTCAAGCTGAGCTGAACTGAACTACATTTAAAAATAGCTTGAAGCTTGCAAGCCAGTTTGAAAAAAATTCAAGCTAGCTCAAGCTAACTTGCAAGCTGACTCACTTATAAAAATTAAAAAATACTGTAATTAAAAAATATTTTTATTTACAATATCGATCATTATGGTGATTTTGACATTAATTATATAACTTACTGATCTGATTTTCTGTATTAATAATCTATTTAATTTAAAAAAAATATTTTATTGTATAAAAATATTTTTTTTCTTTTAAGGACGGTTCTCAGACTTTAATTTTGGTCTAGAACTCTGAAATTGTAAATTGAGAGAGGGATTTGTGGTATTTTTTATTTTTAGAACATTACTAATATTCCTTTTTATCTTTTTTCTTTAATAACAGCTCCTAGACCTAAACTTTTAATCTGAAACTTTGGAATTGTAAGTGGGAAAGGATTTTGGATTTATTTTTTGATTTCAGAACGTTATTAACATTCCTTTTCATCTTTTTTTTAGTAATGGTTTCTGAACCTGAACTTTTGGCCTGAAACTCTGGAATTGTAAGTGGGAGAGAATTTTGGATTTATTTTCAATTTTAGAACGTTACTAACATTTCTTTTTCTTTTTTTTTTTTAGTATAGGATTTTGATCCTTAATCCAGATTTTAATGGGGATTAAAAATAAGGATAAGGATTACAATCTGGATTAAAAATAAGGATAAGGATTACGATCCAGATTAAAATAAAGATAAGAGTTACAATTCAAATTATAAATTTTATATTCAGATAATAGGAAAATGAATCCTTATTGTATTTTTTTATAATAACTTTTTTTTTGATTGTAAATAAAATATTACTTTATAGTCAATCAGCAAACTCAATTAATCCGGATTACAATCTAATTACATTTGTTAATCTAGATCATAATCTCTTTAAATCTGTTGTATTTAGATCATCCTAATTAAGCTTGGATTACGAATTGATCTGGATAGTTTAAATAAGGATCGAAACCCTACTTTAGTGATTACTTCTAGATTTAAACTTTTAGCCTAAAACCCTGAAATTGTAAGTGGGAAGGATTTTGAGTTTATTTTTTATTATTAGAATATTACTAACGTTCCTTCATTTTTTTTATAAGAACTTCAAGCCAGCTCAAGCTCAACTCAAGTTCAGTTTAGCTCAAGCCAAAATATTCATAGCTCAGTTCAGCTCACTTTAGCTTGAACTAGAATTTTTCATGGCTTGACTCATACTGGCTTAAGCCAGGAATTTTTTTCTGGCTGAGTCAAGCTGTAGCTTGGCTTAACCTAGCTCGTGCAAAACTTTATCAGTAATTGGTTAATTTTATATACTAGTATTCTTAACCTAAAGTGGAAGTGTAAATCCTTAGAGACGTGCCAGAAATTAGCTGATTTAAAAGGGTGTGGGAATAGAGATCCAGAATTATTTTATTATTATAATAAATGAATAAAATGGAATTTTTATGAATTTTAATAGTTTTATTCCAATACATGATAATTAGCCAATCATTATTACAGATTTTATTGATTTTATCCAGTTTATCATGATGGAAATTTGTAAAAATTTAATAGTAACTGATAAATTGCTAATTATTTTAGCCAAAATTATTGTTATGTTATGTCACTAGTACAACCTAAATCAGCCTGCATTAAAATTTGAGCCAGCTAAAATTATCAAATATTTTTACTATAATTAGTAATTTTTTATCAGAATAAAATCGAAATTTTTTCCATTATCATGATAAAAATTTAAAATTTGATATCAGAATAAATCTGGGTCTCTGGATGGAAGGAGTCAAGTTTCAAATCAGATCTATATATATTATATGACAGTTATATATTTAAATATAAATATAAATAATTTAATATAATTATTATAATACAATTAACTTGACATCTAGTGATCCAATTTTAATAAACTTTTTTTTAATTTATAGCTCTTATTTAGTTCTACAAATTTAGCTTCATAAAACAAAAAAAAAGTTTGTTTAAATTGAATCACTAGAAGCCAAGGTAATTGTATAATACTAATTATTACTATATTATAATTAGTATAGGATTAATTTTAATCTGAGGTGATTTAATCCAAGTGATTTAACCTACTAGTAAATTTTATATAATTATAACTGGAGTAAATTATTCATTCTGATAGGATCCCAAAAATGCATATAAGGGTTACATGCAAGTTTGCTTAGCCATATTAGTAAAATTTCCAAAAATCATAAATTTTATTTGCATAAATTTTGAGGTTTTTTAAAAAGTCATAATTATAATTTGCGTAATAGTAATCATTTTTATATATGTCATATATTTAATTTGCATAGTCAACGTATTTTTTATAAATATATATAATTCCGGTGATTTTCTATTAATTAGTAGCATAACAACTTGGAATTCCAGCAGTTTTCTACTAATTAACAGCGTAACGCCTTGGAATTCCAGCATTTTTCTACTAATTAGCAGCGTAACGCCTTGGAATTCCAGCATTTTCTATTAATTAACAGCATAATGCCTTGGAATTCTGGATATGAATAATAAAATTAAGAAATTATTATAAAAACATGTATTGTGATATTGCGTTGCATTTTTTATATAAAAAATATGCGTTGCGATATTGTGTTGCACTTTTTTATATGAAATTATTATAAAAAAGTGAATCGTAATATCGCAACACACTTTTTTTTATGAAATTATTATAAAAAATAAATCACAATATTGTAATGCATTTTTTATATGAAATTATTATAAAAAAGTGAATTTCAATATCACAACGTACTTTTTTATATGAAATTATTACAAAAATCAGTATTTTTTTGGCATTTTTAAAATAAAAATTTTTTTTTTTTATAAATGCATATCCTATATAAATGCATGTTTATGTTTGATCCTAAGAGAAGTGCATTTAGTGAGAATTGACTGTATAAATGTCATAAAATAAATTTGCTTATTTTAATATAAATTATAAAATCATAAGTCAACTTTGCGTATTGACCTTAGTAAAAACATTTGCTTATTTTAGGGTAAAATTTTGCCAATCATCTCTGACTTTTATATGTATTTTTTGGGGTCCTATTCTAATCATGTGAAAATTAGAGTTCCTAACAGATCAGATCAGATCAGGTCGGATCAGGTCAGATCAAAATTTTGGGTTAATTTTAAAGTACTATTTATACAGTAATTCAAATTTTTACAATACCTTTAATTGTATTATTTATATTATGCAGGTCTATGCAGGTTAATGTGGATTATTTTGGGTTGCATATTCAGAACTCTAGTGAAAATACAATAATTACATAATTTATTTATGTTTTTGTTAAACATGTCCTTTTTTGGTTTGAAAATTTTCTTTAGTAACAGCTTTTCTTTTTTCTTTCTTTTCAGGCTCCTAGCTTTTTTCAGTTTTGCAATTTCAGTACTGTTGTCAAGGTACTGTATGTTTTTCTCTTTTTGTTTTCGTTTATTGTATTTTTGCTCTTTTACTAACTTATTTTATTTCTTTATTCTTTAACTTTATGGGTTTTATTCTTATGGATTTCATTTTTTTTATGGGTTTCATATTTTGTCATTTTTTTTATCTTCATTCCTTCTCTTTTATTCTCTTTTCTTCTTTTTCATTCCCTTTCCTCTTCTTTTTTGTTCTCATTTCTTTTTTTTCATTCCTTTTCTCTCTTTTTTTATTCTTTTAACTTTGTTACTTTGCCCATTTTCATTCTTAAATCTTTGGAGTTTATCCTTGATGTTCCATTATTTTTATTCTTTTATTTGTTATTTTCATTCTTATCTTTGGTGTTTTATTTTTTTATTCTTTAACTTTAAAATTTCATCATTTTTATTTTTTAACTTTGGGGATTTTGTCTTTTATATCTTTAATATCGAAGGTTTTGTTCCTTTATGATTTCATCTAATTTCTTTTATTAATTCTTCCAAGTTTCTCTTTTTTTGTGTTATTACTATTACTAGTTCTATTAAAATTAAATAAATAAATAATCAAAAGTTGTTTTTATAAATGACTTTAGAATAATTATAATCATTGAAGTAAAAATTTACAATAAGATTTGTTAAGGAATATTTTAAGTCACATTTTCAAAAAAAGAACAGTTTAGTTTTTAAACTTCTTGTCATGTTGATAGCTGCTTTAGATTGCTATATTTATTTTGTTTTAATTAACATTTTAGTTTTATTTTTGAAAACAAGAAACAAAACTTAAGTGTATGTATCAAATAAACTTTTTTATATATATATAAATAAAATATTTTTTATTAATCGAAGAATCTGTGATTAACCAATTAGAATTAAAATATAAAATATAAAATTTTTGGAGGTGACTTAACTCAGGTTATTTAACCTAAGGGGCAAGTTAGTAAAAATCTTATAATTATTATAATGCAATTATCTTGACTTCCAGTAATCTAATTTTAATAAACTTTTTTTAATTTATAGCTCTCATTTAGCTTTACAAATCTAGCTCTATAAAACAAAAAAAAATTTGTTTAAATTGAATTACCAGAAGTCAAGATAATTGCATAATACTAATTATTATATATAATATTTAATATTTAATAATAAAAATTTTTTTAGCCAATTAGATTTCACTCAGGTGGAATATACTTGTATCCGAAATTATTTTAGTATTATGGAGATACATAATTATGTAATTCTGTAATTATTATCGCTATTTTCAAAATGATGCGATTTTTAATCATGTGGTGTTATAAAAAATTCGCAAATTTTTCAAATTTTTGCGAACTCTCTTAAAAACTTATAACAAACACTGCGAATTCCTTTTACAGTTACAAAATATAAGTCATTTATTTATTGTAGTATAAGTTTCATAAGTGTAAGGCAGTTTTCTTCCTTCAAATTTACAAAAAGAAGTGCTCTTTCAAAACGAATTTTCACAAATTTTCATAGTCTCTTGCAAACTTCTTGTAAAGTTTATAGTTAACACTGCGAATTCCTTTACAATAAGAAAATGTGAGTACTCTAGTTTCCTTTGGTTTAAAGTTTTATGAGCTGAAGTTAAGTCTTTGACTTTAACTTTTAAAATAAATACTGTTATTTTTATTTTAATTAAGAAATGTAATATTTTGATATTTAAGTATATTTTATTAAAATTTAATCAAAAAGATCAATAAATTAATTTAAATATCTTGTAAGTATATAGATTTGAATTTTTAAATAGAATAAATAGAAGAAATGTGGTGGTTATTAGTTTTAAAATTTTTAAAGAAAGTTTTGCAATTTTTCGTTCATTGTCACGTGATCAAATTCAAAACTATGATTGGTTAAGATGTTTATATTACACAAAATTTGAAATTCAAATTTTTTTGTTGTGCTATTTTAAAGATCACACTATTTTGAAAATGGTGATAATCTAAATTGGACTTTTTTCGGGATTAATAAATGGTTAAATTTAAGCAAAAATCGCACAATTAAGAGAAAACTACATAATGCTAGAAAAGTGAATAATTTATTGTATACAATAAAAATTATACAATACAGTATATGTAAAAAAACTTAAGGAACAATAATACGCTAAAATAATTATATCTTCATTATTGAAAAAATTGACCTTACATTTTATATGCATCATATTTTACTTTATATATGAATTTTGATAGATTTTTGTCATATTATTATATTTAAATATCAACAAACAACTTATAATAATAGTCAACCAGCTTCAAATTACCAAAAAAAATTATTATTTATTTAATTGTTAATTTGTCTAAGATAGCACAATTTTACTTTTTATGTTTATATGTGCAGGGTGAAATTTAACAAGAATTACATGATTGGCAATAAATTCACAAATACTAAAACTGCGATAACTTAATATTTTAATAAAAATCATATAATATATGTAAAAAACTCAAGGAATAAGAATATATTAAAATAATTATAACTTTATTATTGAAAAAAATAATTTTACATTGTACGCGTATCAGATTCGTTTACTATATATATTTATATATACGACCATGCTATTCTTAGACAGATTAGCAATTAAGCAATTTATTAGAAAAATTTTGTATTTTGTAATTAATTTCACATTCCATAATTAATTTCGTAATATGTAAATATTTGGCCAGAATTAACCTTAATTTTGGCTGAATCTAATATTTAAAAATACTGCTGTGTAACCGCATTATGTTTAGACTAATCCACATAAATAACCAATTTACAATTGTGTGACTACATCGTGTGTTACAAATAATTACATAAAAGGACGTGTGTCATACACATTTGCATAATAAGAACGCGTCAAAATAATAATTACGCGTTAATTTCTTTTTT
>JADRCO010003266.1:0-10570 GCA_021464525.1 Rhizophagus sp. LPA8_4_AMF
CTTTAAATTTTTTTTTTTTTTTTTTTTTTTGGTTTTTTTGGGGGTTTTTTTTTGAAATTTCTTTTTTCTTTTTGTAAAATATTTTTTTTTCAATTCTCTAATTTCACCTTTTTTTCCTCTCCTTTTTTTTTGCATTTTTCTTCATTACAATTTGTTTTTTTTTTTTTTGTTTGGTGAGATTATTATGACACTTAATAAATTTTTTTTTTTTAAAAAAAAAAACTCTTTTAATATTAAAAAAGAATTCGTTTCTAAATTAATTATCTTTTTTTTTGTAGAAAATAAGTCAATTAATAAAAGGGAAGTTATGTAAGAAAATAAGTGAGCCTGTGACTAAAATATGGTTTCGCGTAAAAATAATATCTCATACAAAAGTTTCACGCACAAATAATAATACTTACTACTTAAGCACATTCTTATTAATGTTTATCTAATTTGCGAATTGCGTAAAAATTTGGGTGTTTTTAAAGGGGATGATTCTCTCTGTACAGTTAGTTGTACAGAGAAGTTTGGTAACAAGACAATTTGTGAATTCAATCATTTTCATTCAAATTTTACGCCCGCTTATTTATATTGCGGGTTTATAGCAATATATATATATGTGGGCGCACATAAAAAGTAGTATGGAATTTTGTGTTTCTGAATAAATTTTTTTAAAAAATAATTTATTTTTTTAGCGCGCAATGTTTCGTAACAAAATTCAAAACAATTAGAATGAAAAGAATTAAAATATGGATTCTTATCAAATGAGAAATTATAGTTAAAATAAATTTTGAAATGATTATAATAATTGAAATGATTATAATAATTGAAATGATTACAATAATTGAAATAATTTAAAATGTTTTGAAATAATTAAAATAATTGAAATAATAATTGGAATAATTGAAAGAATTTAAAATGTTTGAAATAATTAAAAATTGAAATCATTGAAATAATTGAAATAAGTGAAATAAGTGAATGAAAGAAAAAAAAATATTTCACTTAACGTTATAAGACGCGTAAATCAAGAGAAGTTTAAAGGAGACAAATTCTCCCGAAAGAAACAGGGGTCAAATTGGGAGAGATGACGTAATCACCTACGTGACAACCTAAACGGGTAAAGCTGGTAAAGATTGAAATTCCATTTAAGGAAAACCAGACTCCCATACCTTGAGAAAAAATGTAAAACGGGAAAAGTAGCTCTTGTACTAAAAAGCTCTGATGAGGAATGTACGGTACCACAACTCGTTCATTTTCATCTTCATCCCTTTCGGAAAGTACCGCTTCTAAGACGAATGTTGCGGTGTCATTGAATAACATAAATTGTTCGGTCCATGTGAATATATCCGCAGCGATAGGAAAAGCTGCTGCGGGAATGTTTCACTTAAAAAATAACTATATTACACTAATTTCATGCTTTTTTTCATAGAAGGAAAGTAATATGTTAATCTATTATTAATTCAACTTAGTCTACTTAAGGCAAATGATTGTTCAATATAATAAAAGTAATCCTGAAATTATATTGGTTCATGAAAATTGAGTAACCAAAACATGAGTACAAGGAAACCCAAAGAAATCGTCTTTTTTAAGAGAAATAAAAAAAACCATGGAAAATTCCGTAACACAACCGTTACCGGTTACACGGATTTGAAAGCGTTTTTTTGAATAATTTATGGAGTTTCATTTGTTAAATTAAATTAATCATATGAAATTTTTGATAGAAACCGAATAATTATTATGTAAACAATAATATATTTGAAAGTGATTTACCCAAACATGATCAATACGGTTTGCAAAAAAGACGAAACAAACGGGATATAATAAGTTAAATAAATGAAATCTCCGAAATCGAACTAACTAGAAAATGGAAATAGAATAAAGAAAATGTGGAATAGGTTTTTTTTTTTTATGAAAGAACGAAAATAGAACATGAAAAAAAAAAAAAGATAAAAACATTCTTTTTATTTGACCAATAAACCAATAAAAAAAATGTATAATATATTATTTCACCATTTTTTCTTTTTTTGATAAATAAAATATATATTTTAATATATTAAAAGAAATTAAAGATTTTCGGTTATCTTAAAACGGAATATCCGATTGAAAATATTTGTATCGGTTTCCATTGTAATATTATTGGGTAATAATTAAAACATGAGACAGCATAATTTTACCTAAATTATTATAGAATTGTAATTGTAATGCAATCAGATAAGGATGATTTCGTATATCAATATTACATCACTCTTAACATAAATCTAAGCCTCTAATAGCGTTATCAAGATATATCATGTGTTTTTTTTATAAAATTTACAAGTTAATAATCTTGTAATCTAAATCATCGCCGAATAAATTCCTCTATTTACTATATTTAGTAATTTTAGAAAGATTGAAATTTTTTTATACAATAATTTGATGTAATTTGATGCGGGGATGGTGATTAAAAAAAATAAACATGCGGAAATTTAAATTATTGTTAAAAAAATATAATTATGATTTATGAAGATCGGATTTTACTGATTTTACTGATAATACTGATAATACTGATAGTCAGGTCGGTCAAAGAAATATCGTGAGAATATGATGCAATTCCTTTTCTTTGTGAAATTGTGAAATTCGTGTGGAGTAAATTTGTTTCGCGTTAAAAATTTTTTATGTTGTATCTTATTAATCGTGTAACATGCGATAAAGCAAGATATGAATCATATATTTTATGTAATGAATTCAAACTAAATTTCTTCGGTATTTTTTTTTTTGTTTCGCCATTTAATCATTTCTATGAAGATTTTAACTAATTTTGTAATTCTGATTTACTTTTTTTACGCCTCAGAGGCGGTGCCTATTTTTTAACGGAAAAGAAAAACCGATTTTTTTTATTACACACTTTTTTTACCAATGAGTTCATATTTGATTGTCCCAATTAAAATATCACATCAATAACAAACGGGACAATGTCTTTCTTTCTTTACAAAACCATTTCATTATAATATCTCATACTTGACGCCATAATACCTAATTTCTTTTTTTCTTTCTTATCTATGTCGGTCTGTGCTTCTTTTTATGTTGTAGAAGCATATTTTCTAGAAAAAAGAAAGAGCAGCTGACCTTTGTTATTGAATCACAACTTTTGATGCAGTTTTCAAATTTTTTTCCCAAATTTCCATGCCCGATAAGATAAAATTTCCATGTTTAAATAAATGACATTCCGATACCCATGAAATAACATTTTCCATATAAGTAAATCCAAATATTAACATATAAACATTTTAATTACCTTATTAGAAGTTTGGTTAGTTTTTTTTCAAAAACCGAAATTAATGATGTACTATGATGGTACGATGATGACAGTCCGTTGTACAAAAAAAGTGGTTTTTATCTTTTAAATCTAAATAATCTAAAATCGGTTTATATTAATATATAAACCCCCAAATTAATAAAAATCCTTTAACAAGAGGAAGAATTCTTTTTTTTTTTTTTAAAAAAAAAATTACCAACCTAAAAATTTTTTTTTCCTCGTTTTTTCTTATTTTTTATATCTTTCTTCCAGTACTCGTTCTTACCTAATAAGAAAAGGGTTTCTTTTTAAAATTTTATTACAAGGTTAGACTATTATCATTTATTATTATTATTATTATTATTAAAATTTTTACATATAATATATATTTTTACGTGACGTGCTTTGTTTTTTTTTTTTTGTTATTCGTAATATATCAATTTTTGACAATATATTTTGTTTTCTTATAGTCAAAATAAATAAATATCATGGAAGCCACACAGAATCGTATTATTCTTACCGTAAAAGAAACAGCTTTGGATAAAACCGTTACCGTTCCGTTGAATATGTCTAAACCAAACAAAACTCGGGTTGATAATATTTCTCCTCCAACCCCTCCAAGTGATGAAGAAAAACGTTCTGTTAGTTTCGACCCTTCTGTAAAAACCTTGAGCATTCCCAAGGATTTCAATTACATGAACGGATTCGGTAATTCTCCCGCTGAATCCATTGATATTTCTGTTCGTGATTGTTCTGAAGAAATCCTTGTTCCCTTAGAAGAACGTGATACCGAAATTAAGGAATTGGTCACTCGTAATCAAGATTTTTTTGATACGGTTAAACAAAGTATTTTTGAGGATGAAGAAAGTTGGAAACAATTTGAAAAAGTTTTGTATTCTAAACGTGAAAAAATACCGGATAGTGAATGGATGGAATCTATATCTAAATACCTTTCCGATAATCCACAATTATTTTCAACTTTCAAACAAATTACCGGTTATTATGAAAGAGATGATAATGATAGTGATGATATTGATGAAATTCATGATGATGATAATGATTACACGTCTGAATCATGTGTGATGCATAATGAAACTACTTATATAGATATCACTCCTATACGTAATTATCCACATGCGCTAGAGAATCTTGAAAAATCTTGCCCACAATTCTTTATTAATGCAAAACAAGAACTTGGTAAATTAGGTAAAGAAAGGTCTCGTAGAGGTAGTACCCTAGGTCGTAATCATTTAAGTAATGATAATCCACTTTTACATCCGAACGTTGAAGATCAATCTCCAAATGATTCTACAGTGACACTTTATGATGAATTAAAACGTATCCTAGTTATTTCTAGAAATGATATGGATGATTTTGAATGGGAAACTGCCATAAATGAAATTTTGGATGTTTCGCCACCACTTCTTGAACACTTTTACGAAATTATTATTCAAGAAATTAATCAAAACATTGGATTATAAAAATCAAAAACGGTGATTCAAAAAATTAAATTAGAAATTTTTTTAATTAGTAGTGCATTTATATTCACTTTTTTTTTAAAGAACATTTTTTCATTTTAAGTTATGCACGCATCAATATAAACACATATATATTATATTACACTAAATAATTTTTTGTATAGTTAACTATTATATAAAAAATTCAAATAATTGTAAATTCTCTTTTAAATAATATTTTTTTCCATATTGTAATTTTTTTTTAAAAAGAAAAGAAAAAAAATTTTATAAAAATGAAAAAAAAAAAAATTTTTTTTTTTTTCAATCTGTATATACAGAAAAAAAAAAGTATATTTTTTATTTCAATAAAGTTTGCTATACAAAAAAAAAACCATCAACGAACCGCAATCAGTTTCTACTTTCCTAAGCCCCTTAATTTTTTCCAGAACAAAAACATGATTAGTGTAAACTAAGAATCATCATGTTTTTTTTAAACGCAATCCATGTAATTTACTTTGAACCGTGACTATTCGGTAAAATTGACCGGATTGGTTAGGATTAACGGGATTGATCATACGTATAAGTACTAGTTAAATATTGGAATGCATTTCTTATCTTGTACAAAAGATGAACAAATTGTAAAAGAGTTTATCGTTATGCGAGGAGTTTTTTTATCTTAAATTAATACATCAAGGTTTGCATCGCCGTAAATCTTACAATCGAGTTATACTCTATTCTTTTTATTTTATTTATTAAAGACTTTAACAATAAGAAAGTTTGAATAGGTAAGAATAAAAATTGAACTTATTTTTATTTTAAAAGTCATTTTTTCATTTTTATTTTCCCTGTAATATAAATTTTATTAAAGTAAATCTTTTTTTATAGATTTCATAAATCTCGTTTTTCTACTTGAATTCAAAGGGGGGGGGGGAACTTGAATAATAAAAAATTATTAAAATTCATCAACTTTTTCCGTATGAAACTTTAAATTTATTTTACCCATACACTAAACTTCTTACATAAAGTATCAGCTGATTAGTTTGATAAAGTTTTTGAAGTAATGATCTTTTTTTAATATATATATAATTGGTTTACTATTTTACCATCAATCAATCTAATTATATCAAGATATTTATTTTTTTTTTTTTTTTATGCTCAAAAATAAAAAGGTAAGAAAAAATAAAGAAAAGAAAAAGAAAGATCCAAAAAATCTTTTTCCCAAAGATTTACATTTTTTTACAAATCATGAATTCTTTATTAGTCACACATTTGTATCACTTTTTTTTTTTTGGTTTCTTTTAAAAAACCTTTTTTTTTTTTTGTATCATAACAAAAATATACGCCCGAATATACAAATAAACTAAAAAAAATTTTTTGCAGTTTTTTTTTTTGTTCCTTTCAAGATGATCTTGATCTTTTTTTTCCCTTCTTTTATTAATCCAAATTCTCATTTTATAATAATATAAGTTAAAAAAGATCCCAAAAAAAAAAAATAATAATAATAAATTTTTTATTTCAATCAATCAAATAATAATAGGATTGTTTGATGATGTATGATTACGAAATTTACAAAAGTCTATATGTTGTGTACTCGGTTCTCTTACCATTTTCAACTTAGATCTTACAATGTGGATTAGAAAAAACAAATAGGATTAAAAAAAATTTGGGTAACCGGATTAGGTTAATCTGTCTGATATTAGTCCCATGGTTATGTTTCAAAATAAATTTGGACTTGTCTAAATCACGTGAATATAATCGATCGTAGTGTGATGTTGTGTGAATATTGTATATTTGTATTACATATTATAATAAGGTGATACTACAAGAATTTACGTCGCGGAAATGATTTCTCCTGTTTCATATGATACTCTATTACAGTGGTACTTCAATATTTATATTTTAGTTATTATATTGCGTATCATATTAAAGGGGTACTGTACTAGATATTACGGATTAGTCGGATTATGATAAGTTTTTTTTATTACGCGAAGTAGATCAACTTTATGCAATCGATCATCATTTGTTCACACGTTGATTCATTCATCCAAAAAGAAAAAAAAACAAACCCCAAATTAATATTAAACCGTAAATTTCATAAGTCCTTATGAGTCGCGTAAAAATTTGTTTACATTTGAAAAAAAAAGTAGTAGCAATTCATGGGTAGTTATTACTCAATACTCATGTAACGTAAGACCCTTGGACCTTGGTCTGGGTAACCTAAATTTGTTATAACGTGAATTTGTATATTTCACTCGCGTTTTAAATCATACGATTAGAAAGTATAAACAAATCTTCGGAAATCATTTATATAAAAAAGGAATTGTAGATAATATAGGTAATAACAGGACGTGATAACAATAACTTGGGCGATAAAATATATTAACAAATTAATAATATTATTATTAAGAATATTAATAAAATTATGCCATATTTTTACTATATGAATAAAAATATAAAAAATTTTAATCAAGTTCTTCATCAATATCATGTACGTACATTCCGAATTCTATACTATCTTCCATGACTTTTTTTGCTTCATCTAAAGGAATACCTCCACGATCCTGAGAAATAAGTCTAATTGCAGTTTCAGGAACAAGTACTTGTTGAAGGTATTCCAAAGGTTCTTGTGGCTTTGTCATGTCAATTGTAAGGATATTTGTATTCATGAGGAGAGAGACAAGAGTAGAAAGTATTTTATATGCTCCTTTAGATCCATAATATCCGGGCTGATTGTGTGATAATAGACATTAAAATAACATCGAATAGATAGATAAAAAAATTATATTTGATAAAATTACCTGAAGTTTCTGAAATCTTCCCATCAAAATAGTTGGCTTTCTTGCTCGAGCTCTGCCATATTCCCGATACGCATTTAATGCAATATTCCTATATGAACTATTTATTTCCCCTTTTATCACCAACATCAATTCCGGAATCAACTTCTTTACTCGTTTGGGAAGAATATCGAAATTAATATTAATTGGATAGTTTTTTTTGAGACCTTCTGGAACGACGAGAGCTTCTGACTCATGTAATCGACAAAACTCAAATTCTTCTATTATGTTCCTCGGACGTTGAAGAAGTATCGATAGTGATGGTGACTGTTCTTTATTAGACCATTTATCTTGGGTCAAAGAATTTATCTTAATCAAATAAGTTCGGATACGATCTGGTAGTGGAAATGGAATTGGTTCTTTGCAGAAAGGACACAGTTTATATTCTGCGAAATCCGTAAAGAAATTTTTTTAGTTAAAGAATTTCATAAAACTGCATCTCATTGGCGAAATGTACCTTCGCTTTTTCTCCAAGGATTACTTTGTATCGGTAAAGTTTCTTCTTCTATAGATAAAAAGTCCATTTCTGGTAAATTATCATATTTATTCCTTATGGGCGAGGGGGCTCTAAATCGATCAATAAGTGCTTCGGTCTCATCATGGATTGTATTTGATTGTGATCGAAAACCATTATTTTTCTCCAAGTTACTTTTCAGTATACGAGAAGAATTGTCCAAAAGGTCATCATCCGAAATTGATATGGGATCATAGAAACTTGAAATTTGACGAGATGAAGGATCATGTAATTCTTTCTTCTTATTCCAAGAAGTTTTCTCATCACGTTTCTTACCGGGTTCATAAAAGTTATTAATACGAGATGATTGAACATCCTTTGTTCTTAATTCGGCCTTAGATGATTCGGTATCATTTGAATTAGTGAGTAAGGGAGGTTTGCCGTTAGAATTCTTTGAATTCGTTGCACGGTTGGAAATGTTTCTATTTGATCTTCTTATATTGGATCGTTCATCATCATCATCGACATCAACATCATTATCAGTAATCACGATTATGGGTTTAACTGTACGTCTTTCCCAAGTATATATCGGTGATTCTGTAAATTGCGGAATCGGTTGTGATATTTCCATCGGATGTGTTTTGGGTTCGCTCTTCGAAGTTGATTTAAAAGAAGGCATTTGAAATATCTCCGATCTATGTGGTGAGACTTGTCCAAAAGATCTATTAGGAGAAGATTTTTGAGTTCTTGTATATTTTCGCGTCGAATCTCTTTCAATTGGTCGAATTTGAGATTCTCGCTTTTTTTCTTCCAATGATCGTTTAGACGAAGAAGGGGAAGGATCATTCTTTTTATCATTTTTAGTATTTTTAGCATTTTTAGCATGAATAGATTTATTAAAAAATAAATCCAACTCATCGTTAGAATTTGATATATCATATTCTTCGGAGAGTTTAATTTTCTTATGTAATTTATTATATACAGAAATATGTTCGGTAGTAGTGGTCAACGAACCATTCGCTTTTATACTATTCTCAGGAATATGATCTAAATTATTACTTCTTTTAGTTCCGAACTTTTGTCTTTCAGCAAGAGGTTTCTTATCAACTTTTTTCGAGAGCATTATTAAATAAATGGAAATATATAAAAGAAAGTGAAAATAAATAAAATAAACTGGTTAGAACCGTTATGTTTCTTAGAAAGTAAATAAAGGGGTTGCTCTACATATATATATATACGTGTCGTGGCTGTGTGGGCTGTGTGTGAGGCTGTCTACTGTCTGTTATGACGCGCTTTTATTGGATCATGACCAAGTCTTAGATGAAAATTATCTTCAAATTGTCTCCTCTTTTCACGTGTAAAAGGATCATTAAACCGTTTAAAACGCACCAATCAAAAGCTTTAAGCAAACCATAGTACGCGTTTTTTGTTTTGGTTTTTTTTAAGCAAATTTATCATTATTTTTACGCGTTTATCACTTTATCTTTCCTTTATTATTTTGATTGTATTAAAGCAAAAATCGGTAAAAAAAAAGGTAATCGAGAGAAAACATGTTAAAGCAACTTTTTTAGAAAATTTTACAAGAAATCCAAGGTGAATAATAAATACTAGGAAAAGAAATTGTTTTTCTAATCTAGAAATCACAGCTGTAGATTATATAAAATTATATATAACGAATAAAATCTTTCTGAAATAATAATTATTTCTTAACTGCCAGGTTTAACAACCAACTATATCCTCCTTCGTTGTTAAATTCTTTTTCATGGTCGTCCTATAATTTCTCTTAAACCATTTTGCGAATCATTGATATTTCTCTCTAAATATTTTTTAGATTTTTCCAAGGTAACAAGATCACTTGCAGCTTTTTCAGCTTTATCATCCATTTCTTTGCTTAAAACCGACAAATCAGCTTTAATAAACCTAAAAAAAAGGAATGTTTTTTATTTTAATATATTATTAAAAAAGAAAGAAAGAAATGAAGTTCACATTTATACATACGCTTTTCCAACTGATTTGTAAGTTTTGGTATCCTTATCAAGTGCAGATAATTCTCTCTTGGTAAGCTCAGCTAAACGCTTTTCACGTTCTTTCGCTTGTATTTGAGTTTGTACAGTGACTAGCTGTCGATTATTTTCAACAAGTCTACTTTGAAGTTCAATTAAAACCTATTAAAATAATTTATTTATAAAGTTAGAGAAGTTGTAATATTGAAATAACATTTTTGAAAAATAATTATTACTTTGCGCAGAGCTTCGTCAGAAATCGACATTGTCGCTAGTTCTAAATAGAAAGTTTTGTTTGAAAGAAAAACCAATGAATACGAGAACAAGGACCCCGAAATATATATAAAGGGGTAAGGTAGCGAGTATGCGTATTTTTGACCCCAAAAAATCGTGTAGATCCTTCCTTTTTTAGATAATTTTATATAATGCCAGTCAATATATTATTGCCTAATTTAGGGGATGGCTAAAGCGGAGTAGTCACGTGACTTCGTAAAAATTTATTTTTCAAATAAAACTTTTGGCCACATACATAACTTTTCAAATTATATATAGTAGGTGTATTTTTG